>QTSX02005322.1:0-49482 GCA_014839935.2 Entomophthora muscae
GGAGTGGCATCACCCAAGCGTTGGGGTTCTGTATCAGGCATGTTGTCTAATAACTGGTGAGCATAAGGCTTGGACTCCCAGTAGTTGATGTAATGCGGGGTGGACAAATCCTTGCAGATAGTTGGTTGCCCTCTTGAGGGTGGGGAAATGTTTGAGGTTCCCTTCATCAGTTACCAGATAACTACAAAATATAGTCATGAGGCGTTGAGCCTCAGGATGTTGGTGGAAGAGGAACAACTGGGTATTGGTGGGCTCCCAACTAAGCTGATATCCGAGGAAAATTCCAGAATGGCACCAATGCCAGATCTTGGCAATTGATCAGGGTAAGGCATGCCAGCGGTACCACAGGAACTCCAGTGTACTGGCAGGAAAGAAGTACGGTAGGTCTTATAAGTTGATCACATCCTCCTGCCAACAGAAAAGCTGGTCTCTCTTGACGTTGCTGGTTTCCATTACCAAGTAATGTTCCCCAAATCCAGTTAGGTCTTTGGGGATAGAACAAGGCATGTCAGATTTGGAGGACAAAGGTTGGTTGGAGTGTGTGGTGTCCCCTGTAGTGAGCACCACTTGTTGAAAACTGGTGTACACCGGCAGATTCAACAGAAGAATTAAAAGGCAGGGGCACACACTCACTATGTGCCTTCAAATGTGAAGATTCTGAAGACATTGACAAATTTGGGTTGTAATAAAGTTTATTGGGTCCTATATGAGTAGGTAAAAATTCTTCCTCTTGGTGTTTACTGCCAACGCCTTATATAGGGGTATTCTCATATTACTAATCACCAGTCACTGGCAATGTCTTCTAGGAAATTCCAGTGTACTGTAGAGTCTGGGTTGGGTTGGCAGAAAAAGGGACAACCTTCTATTTTAGGGTGCAATCTTGCAATGCATAGCACAAAGGCACCCTCTTCTAGCACATTAATCAGTGATCCTTTTTAAGATATGCAATCACTTCTATATCTAGTTCTAACAAGGAGTCAAATAGGCCATTCAAATTGACCCTGGCGTCTTGGTGTTATTTTCTCTCAAAGCTGGCACCTTGGCACTTAATGTTAATTATTGCAGTGCTCTGGCGCTTGCAATTAATTGTGTTGGCGCCACAGCACTTGATTAAATTATTGCAGCGCTCTGGCGCTGTGGTGCTTGTTATTTAAGGTAGCAGCAGTGTGGTGCAATATTCCTTGACAAAGACGCCATGGTCCACTAATCATATATTTAATTATATGGTAAGTTGACACTAATTTCTGGAAGGGTAGTTGATTGGCCCTGGTTAATTTTCCATAGCTGCCTAATGAATTAAGCTTTCCATAATCCCTGGTCAACAATTCTTCAAGTCTCATATTCTAAAAAAATAAAAAATGCTAAAATTATCATTAAATTCAAAAAATAAAAAAGGAAAAAATGATTCAGTAAAGAAAGAAAACATAAAAATATTTTAAAATATATATTAAAAAATTCATTTTCAACCAGCCAATTCACTAAAAAAAATCCCCTGGATTGATTTATGAAGAAATACAAAAAGAATTGAGTGAATACTCAACTAAAATAAAATATTCATTATTGAAAACAAAACAAAATTATGAATATATGAAAATAAAAAACAATATTTCTATTTCACTTTCCACATTCTATAAGCTTATTCCTAATAATATAATTAAAAGCAAAAACAAAAAGCAAACTGATATGTGTAACATTTGCAACTTAAAAAAATCATTAGAAATGAAGAAAAAGAATTTGAGTATAAAGGAGTTGCCATTGCCTAAATCTATTAAAGAAAATTTGGAATCTATTGACCTACATAAAAAGTTTTATAAGCATCAAAATAAAGAATATATTAGTGATATAAATAATCTTGATAATAATTCATGTGTTATAGTAATAGACTATAAAAAAAACTTTAAAATAGGTGGGGGTTTTATAGAGACAAATAATTGTTTTTATGAGAAAATACCTATTTCTTTATTAGGATTTGCAATTGCTTTTAAAGAAAATGAGAATATTAAATATTAGTATAGTAGTTTTAAAAGCTATGACAACAACCAAAAATACCTCAGATATAAAAAAATGATTTCAGATTTAAACAAAATCCAAGTCACGCAAGATTCAGAGTTCAATTAATTTATTAAATTTCAGTTAATAAATGGACTGTCAAACAAAAAACAAATTTCCTAGCCCAATATACAAAATTATATCAAACATCAAGCGGTGTAGTTCAAATCACAAACAAAATGAACTGACACAACAAGTGAAATGGATGGATGCTATTCTGGAATATATTATAATCCAATCCAGATTAATACAAGGCACCAAAAGAAGGACTAAAATGAAACAAAACTTGAGCAATCTAGAAGCAATATTACACAAGCAAAAACAAAATGAACTCACATAAGATGTGTAGTGTGAGAAGCCTAAAATAGAAATATAACAGTTTAACAGCCAATCAACAGCTATCCAATTTAGGAACAGAGGCATTTCATTCATTTTCATGGCTCCAGATTTGTATGGAATGGTTTTGAGAACCTTCCAAATATGGACTTGAGATTAGAATAAAAATTAATCATTAAATTTTAAAATTTCTACTTTTAGTGATTTTATCCTAGGTTTTTACAATGGTTTTTACAAGCAATATCTTTGACAGCGCCAGCAGCAGCCAGACCAGCTTCAATGGAGGCAAGGCTCAGAACGTGGAGGCACCTGTTTACACCCTAGCCTTTGAGGCGGGTAACAAGGAAGCTGACCTGTACCTTACCAGTGACCCCTATGGCTTTGACTTGTTCAGTAGTCACATGTTTAGCTCTGCCCCTGCTCCTGCTCCTGTACCCACCCCCGCACAAGCTGCCCACCAACCAACCAATCAGGATGACAACCTTGATTTGGAACAACTTCCTGCCACCAGCCAACCTGCCCCCCTACAGCCAATCAGGCTTCAGCTCCCCCAGCCCAGTACCCCAAGCAACAAATCATCACTGCCCAAATTCTTCAGGAAATTGTGGCACTGAATCTACAGGGTCTGTCCTGGGAACAGATTGCCGCCCAGTTGCAATTTACCCAAGCTACTGTCATACGGGAATTCAACAACCTGATGAATAGGGGGGATCTGATCAGGACAGCCAAGAAGCCCAAGAAGGCCCCCAAGTCCCAAATCAATGAGGCGTACACAATCATGATTGACCTCCTCCAGAGGGATCCCAAGCTTCCATTGACCCAGGCCCAGAAGCAACTTGCGCACCATAACATATGGGTGTCTGAGCGCATGGTGCAGCTCTGGATGTATGGGAAGGTGGCTTCCATACGGGTCTTATCAATTTTGCCGGCAATCAATGAGATGGCGCTGAGGATTCCCCATATGACACCACCATTGAATTAACCCTGGTCCAATGCCTGACTATTCTAACTTATGATGTCATTTTCATCTCCTACTACAAGCTATCAATAGCTTTTGATGATTTTGGCAAGCAAGGAAAAGCCGCTGCCAAGAATAGAAGGAAGAAGGTCAAGAAGGGGACGTTCATTGGTGTATTTCTGGCTGTTTCAGCCAAGGGTTTTGTCTAATATTGAAATTACCCAGATTTCATCAATAGCTACTCATACAGCCATATTCTTGGTGGATTACTTGACTCCTGGGATGGCTTTAATTCCAAGTATTGTGTTTTCTTGAGCCACCAGATGGAGGGTAGCTCCACCGCCCTTGAGGCCATCCTGGGACGCGGGCACCAGGCCTCAGTCTACCCTGCAGCCATGCAGACGTCCATCTGGCTGATGTTGTCTTCTTCAACATGGGATCCACATTACAGGAGCGCCGCCCTCAGGCTTTCAACAACCTCTATCTTGGGGTCCTTGACCAAAATTTTCTCTTTGGCCGCCAGATAGTGGCTGACTTCTTTGCGCAAATGGTTTTCCATTTGAACATGGGAAACCAATCATGTAAGGATAAGTGCTTTCCACCTCGGGCCACTGCCACTTACCAGCCCATCCAGCCAATGACTGATGAGGAATACAACAAGAATTATATAGCAGCCATAAAGCAAAATCCTCCTTCCTCCACCCCTGCCACCAACACCCCTAACCTGAAAGCCCAACCCACCCAATCCCAGACCCCCCAGGCCAGCACCGCCTCTACGTCTCCCTTCCCGCGTTATTCTGCCTCCTAGGCATCACTCTCCCCCGCCCCAAGAAACCCCTGTCACCAAAGAATTTCTATTTATATTATCTTTTTTTTGAATTTCAATTGTTCATGTTCTCTTTGTTTAAAGTTGGTTTTATTCTTAATGTTCAGCCTATTTCTATAAAATCACATATTTACTATGTTGTGTATTTAGATCCAGAACACAGTTATTTTTAGCACTTAACATAGCCCCTTGTGAAAATATTAACAATGATTTGGTGATCAGCTAAATTTGAATTAGAAAATTATGGGTTAATTGTGTTTAGATAAAGTTGTTGCAGATCCAAATTCAAAACCTTAATGATAAACTTTAAGCCAATCAGGAGCCAGGTGATAAAGTGATTGTTATGACATAAAGGATCATTCAATAATTCTTTGGTGCATGTGCACAAATTAATATGATTGGCTGGATTTTTTGCCATTATATGCCATTGCTGCTATGGCAAGTTGTTGGTGGACTAGTGCCCAATCAGCTGCTGGGTTAGCACTAGTCCACCAACAACTTGCCACAGCAGCAATGGCGTACAATGGTAAAACATCCAGCCAATCATATTAATTAGCGCAAATGCACCAAAGAATTATTGAATGACCCTTTATGTCACAACAATCACTTTATCACTTGGCTCCTGATTGGCTTAAAGTTTGTCATTAAGGTTTTGAATTTGGATCAGTAACAACTTTATCTAAAAACAGTTAACACTATAATTTTCTAATTCAAATGTAGCTGACCATCAAATTGTTCTTAATATTTTCACAAGGGGCTATGTCAAGTGCCAAAAATAATATGGTAATCAAGGAAACAATGCCAACACAAAGCAAACAACACATATCAAGATGGGAGTAAACATATACAAAATGGGTAAAAATATGGGATAATGTAGTAGATGGGAAAACAAAAAGGAATAAATAAAGAGGCAACAGTATCAAAACAATACAGAATTTATTGGGGAAAAAGCTATAAAAACATATGGAAAGGTTAGTAAAAAAATCAAATGAGAGAACTCAAAAAACTACTCAAAGACCTTGACTTGGCAATTGCCAAAATCAAGGACATTGACTGCAAGGTCAAAGCCAAAGTTAAGTCTGCCGTCCTCACTGGGGACAAAATTGACAAGGTGTCTGCAAAAGCACTAATGTCAAAAATGCCAGACACCCCAGAGAAGACTATCAAGAGTCTTCTCAACATCCAGAAGACCATGGTGGAGGGCCTGCAATTTAAGGCATACAATCTTTCTGCGCCGTCTGTCTGGGTTGATGACCCGGAGATGTATGAACATCTCAAACCTGCCAAGCGCCCCAGGGCAGAGGATACTGAATTGGCAGCACAATTGATTGCGCCAAGAATGGCCAAGCCGGCCAAGGCTGCAGGCAAGGAAGAAACACAAGAAGGTAGCCTAAAAAACAAAATTAATAAATTTTCAAAAAACTTACCTTTTGTCTTAGAAAACGTAGACGGCAAACTCTGCCAAGTCCTGGTCCCCTTTGTCCTGGCCACATTTTATGCAAATTATGCCACTCATTTGGCCAAGCAATTGTATCTGTCCCCCCCTGTTGTGCAGAATCTGGAGGACCATATCCATGGGTCCTTTCCTATGTCCAGGGAGGCATTAGCTGGGCTGACGCATGGAGAGGGGGCATCCAAGTGGGCAGTTACTGCCTACAAGGATGCCCAACTGGTCCGCCTGGACCCGGTTAACCTCAGTGGAGTTTACTGTGTAAAAGCTATTAAGCTTGTTTGGGATGTCCTGGCAACGCTCCCATTTAAGAATGTACTGGAGATGGGCCGGGCTCATGCGGCTGCTTGCTTCTGCTTCCTGTTAGAGCACACCCTGTCTTACCTGCTGGACAACTTTGGGCGCGTAGTGGGCAAATTGGCTGTTGCAGATGCAACAGCTGTCAAGAAGACAAAAATCCTCCTTACTGATTTTGGGTTGGCCTGGAGTGCCAACAAGACGGGGGTCCCTGCAGCCATGGAGCTGACCTTTGCAAAGACCAGGCACAACAAGAAGATCAGCGCGGTATATAATAAATTGTGTGAGTTCACAGAAGCCTTTGCTGGGCAAATGCTTTACTTGGTGGTTTACCTTGGCTGTCTTTTCTTCTTTGGAATGAGCGCCAGCGTAAAGGATCTAGACAGGGTCCTTCTGGGAATTAACAAGGCCTGGCTTGCACTCAACGGGAAGAAGGTCCCCCTGGATATGACTTGGTGGACCATATAATCCAAGATGCCCTGGTCCTGGCAGGGATTTATGGGTTTGCAGCCCCACCCAAAAAGCTGCTCCTCAGTTTGCACCTTACCCTACTCCCCTTTACCAGCAGGAGGGAGTTTTTTAATAAGGGTGTATCCACCGTCCACAGTATGGCGGTGGAGGTTGTGCGCCACCTCCATTGCGGGGTGGGTACATACCAAAGAACCCACTACAGGCGCACACAATAAAAATATGATTCTAAGAAATTTTATTACAATTTATATTATTTTTATTATAATAAGTTTTTATAATTTTTATTTCAGCAAACCAGTTTTGCAAAATATATTGCAGAAACAGTTTTCATAAAAGCATAAAATTATATGTTAATAATATAAATTCTAACTTGTACATTTTATGTTTAATTTTTTTAAACTATTTTTATATTTATTTGACAAAAGTGATTTAAATATTTTTGCGTAATCCATTATTGAGCGTTTGGGATTACCTCAGATGGCATAATAAAATAATATATAATAAAATAAATAAATTACTTACATCTATTGATGGATCTTCTGAATGTTTGTGGGCGTGGAAACATCTAAATATAAAATGATAATTAATAAATCTTGAATAGTAAATAAGAGAATATAAAAAAATTGGACACACTAAGCCTTTAATTGATTGGCTGTTTGGCTAGGCATGCAGGGATAAACAAATCAGCATGGCCATAGAATTTGGCCATGGTCTCAGCTGGGAGGGTGTGGATCCTGTCCTGCAGCAAATTAAAGAGGTCCTTGGTCCCAGTTAGGGTTCCTCGCTGGACAACTTGTTTGAGCCACCCAAAGACAACCATAATAGGATTTAGGAAGGGCAAATAGGCTGGAAGGAAGAGAAGGCGTAAATTTGCTGTGGCCAATTGCTGGGGGCCCACAGCAATGCTGGTGTCAATTGATGGAAATTCTTCAAGAATGTCAGCCACTTTGTGGAGACCAACATTGTCCAACACAATGACATTGGTGAAGCCCAGGCTTTTGCGCCTTAGGTGCTCCTGGACCAATTGGAGAAATGATAGAAAGGTTCTGCTGTTATGCAAACCCAATATTATTTGGTAGAGCTTGACCCCTTTTGGACCAAGAAAAGCCACCATTGAGTAGGCTGTGGTGCAGACTGCAGCACGCCAAGCCATCCTGTCATTGGAGCCTTTGGGGACATAGCCATACCCATTGCGCATTGACAGGGAAAATGCTGATTTGTCAATATAATAAAATTTGACTGTCCCCTTGTCTTTGAGGGCAGTGATGCCTCTGTGTAGATTTCTAGATGTCAATGTTGGCTGGGCTGTTTCTGTTGTAGGGGGATACCCCAAGATTTTTTCAAGAAAATTGCATTCCCTTCATCAGATGGTAGTAAAAGGAAATCAAGGCCTCAATCCCAAAAGTAGATTTAACCATGACCTGTATATTTGCCAGTTCAAGATGGCAGTCCCAGGTGATCCACTGGCGGATTACCCATTTGTGCTCCTTGGTGAGCATGGTAGAAACACGCAAGGATTTCTCTGCGGCAAGGACACAACCAGTATTGATGAATTTTTGGTAGTTCTTGCTGGCGTACTTGGGATCCACTCCAACAAGGGCCATAGCTGCCTTGTAATCACCCAATTCCTGCATTAGCTTAAGCAGGATGATGCGTTTGATGTCAGGGATGCACTTCTGGGTGGGCTTTTTTAGCAGTGGGGATTGAATTATTGGCATTGGGCATAACAAAGAGCATATGTACCTTGGTATAGAAGGCTGCAACCTTTTTTTAACACCAGCTGTCCCTCATTGGTGTGATAGAACTTGGGCTCCTCATCATCCTCCTGATTGCCATAACTGATGTAGGGCTTGTAGCTAGTATCAAGTACAGGCTTTACCTTCTCCAGCATGGCTGATGAGACCAACTCTTGCCGGTACACAACGTCAAACACATGTGAAGTGTTGCAGATTAAATGAATTAGACATTAAGTTGTCCATCTAGGAATCAAGCAACAGAACAATTGCATGATTGCACTATTGCATCCTGATTCTACTAGTGATAAAGACGTTTAAAGTGCCTCTAAAACAGGTGTTCAATTTGCCTTTTGAATGTGCACAAGGCACAGGCTTCACTTCTGGGATTATAAATAGAACAACAAAGTTATTATATCTACCTTCTTAAGGAAAGCCGCATGGAAGCAGTTGTTCTCTTGCACAGGACTTTTAGCTGTGCCAATCCACTCTCCTCCATTTGGGAAGTCCTTCTGTCTGTGCCTCCCTGCCTCTGGTGGCAATTCCCCCACCTCACTCTATATAAGTGCAATACTATCTAAATAGACACCAGTTTTGTCTATATACCTTATTATTCTTCTGTCCTTTCATAGGCTGTCACTATACCATCAACAGGTATAGTATTAAGAATTAGGTCACTGACTAACTGTTTGTAGAAACTAGCAACCCTTTGCTGCAGCTTTTACAATATTGGCGCTCATGTCTTACAACACCACCAGCCCCCACCCCCGCAGTCCTTTCAATGAGGAGGGAGGAATGCCCCTGGTCCAGTCTCCTGCCACTGCTTCTCCTTATCACCAGGCACCAGCCTTTACTGCTACTAATGCCCATGCTGGGGAAAGAGCAGGCTCTCCCTATGGCCTGACCAACCTAAGCCACTTCATGCCAGAACATCAACTCCCCCAGGCTATTGTTTTTGGTCAACTACTGCTCCTACAAGCCCCTGCCCCCTTGGAGATGGACGCCAACTCTTCACCTTCCAAGGACGCCATCTGTAATTTCATATACACCATGGATGCTGGTGCTGCTGGAAATGATTCTTGCTCTAAACACTTGGCCATTCAGCAGCCTTCTGCTGAAAACGCCTTGGGTTGCTTTCATAATCTCTCCCAGGTCAACCCTGACCAGCTCTGCCGTGACCTTTGTACTTTCAAACATATCAAGGACTACCTACAACAATTCACCCATCCTGCCGTATGCCACAATCAAATGCACCTGGGCTGCATCCAAAACCTAGTGCATGACCAGGGAATACTGGTATTTAACCAACAGACGTTCCTCCAGGTTCTTTACTCTGAGCTTAGCAATACTTTCATCACTGTCAATCAGTATCTTGCTAAAGTTGCCAATGCCCAGAACACCATGCTCCACTGGGTCAATGTCATCAAAGCGGTTATAGCTAAGCTAGTTCCAGTGCATGTGGTACAGACCCTCACCAATCAGGGTGTAGACAACTAATTGGATTAGTGGGGTTACTACTCACGTGCTGGAGACTGGCCCCATGGTTTGAAGCCTGACTCATGAGGTGAAAGTCTTAGCCCGCCGCCTTGCCATCATCCCCTTGTTCACCCTCACATCTACTGCCACCAACAACTCCCCTTCCAGCGCCCTTCTTGGTTGAGACATCCTTGAGCTCTTTGATCACTATAGAAAGATACAGACAGAATTGATCCAGAAGAGTACCAATCTTGCCTTCCTGTTTGATGGCTACCACACTGTGTCAGAATTTCAGGATTGTCTCAAACTTTGCCAATTGCATGACAGATCCAACAGCCAGACCCAAGTCAGGAAGGACAAGGAAGTAATAGCCTTTCTCCAAGCTGAGCTTGCCATCCATGAAAAGTGCATCACCTCTCTGGAAGATGACTTGAATATTACCTGTCAGGAGGACAAGGTCTATCAAGATGAGCTGGACAAGCAACAACTTCTCCTGGACGCCTTCCAGAGCCAATTAGATAGGATAGACAGTAAGATTATGGCTGTCAACTTACAGGCTATGTCCATCAACTCCAAGAGTCACCACAGTCCACTGAGGTCCTCTAGTCCTGAGTTCTATCATAGCTACAACAGCAATGAGGACCTCACTTGGTTGGCTCCTAACACTGTACAAGTATTAGAGCCAGTACTGGAGTCTGAGGATGACGTCCTGGCCACCCCTGAAGCTTTTGGAGCTGCTCAAGACAGAGAAGGTGAACGCAAAGCCCAGCAAGAGAAAATTGTTGCCGCGCCTCTGAGGCTTGGTTTGCTGCCTCCACTCTCAGCTGTTTCTGTCTCACCTGCTCTCCAGTGAGGATCACACCTGCTCCCCTCTAACATGGCTCCAACAACTTCAAGCCCGTCAATCTACTCAAGTTTGACCGCAAGAGCAATGTGGCCATGTTCTTATGTCTGTACCAGAACTCCATGTATGGCGCAGACAATGCCATGAGGGACTCCACAATCATCAACTGTCTGGATTCTGAGATCCAAACCATTATCTTGCCGCGTCTCCCTGAGAATTGCTGGACCTTTGCCAAAGTCTCCAGGGCCTTGACAGAAGAATTTGGTAGCCAAGAAGCACTTTTTGGTTGCAAGATGGACTTTGCTGATACCAAGTTAAAGGTGGGTGAAACCCTAGAAGACTTCACTTCTAGGTTCTACCTTGAAGCTCAAACTCTGTTGTCTATGAGTGTGGTGCATTTTATTGATGTGCAGTCAGCACTCCTTAATGCTGTACGTGTCAACTGGGAACTATCTCTGGCTCCTAAGTCAGGCATTCACAACACTTGCACTGTGCCAGACTTGATTTGCCTCCTACCCACCTACAAGGAGGAGTTCAAAGTCCCTCTTCCTGAAGGCCGCCCTTGCCAGCAATCTGAGCATAGACCCGCGTGACTGTTGAGATGCCCAAGCTTCTGACAAGGTTGGGCCTGCTCAAGTCAACAATGGCCCCCATACTTGCTTCAAATGTGGTATGGCTGGTCACTTCTCTTGGGAATGTAGGAATCCACGCCAAAATATCCATCATGTAGGCATGAAGGACACTGAGGAGGACTACACAAGGACGCTGATATTGAGGAGGACAATGAGGACCAGTCAAAAAACTACTAAGCAGCCAGGACAAGGAGAAATCCTTGGCTGCCTTTGTAATTTCAACATCCTCATCTCCCCCCATACCACTACCCCCTGACAAACCAGATCATAGGCCTGATGTCTTGCCATCCTCTGAGGCCAATCCTAAGGATGAACCCTCTCTGATTGACTTCAACTCCCAACCAACACATGAGGATGTGGAGTCTGACGGAGTTCAAGAGGACCTCCTCCATTGAGTCCTCACTGTTAACACACAAACTCATTGGACTACACTTTGCCCTGAGGTGGTTTCCCCCCAATAGATTGGAGAACAGTGTCCTTATCCTATGCTGAAAAACTGGCTCAACCAGGTGTTGAAGCCACTCATGAGGAGGACAGTGCTGAAAAACTGGCCAAGCTGCTCCGCACAGTAAATGTCTCAGCACTGCTAGAATCTCTCAAGGAAGTAAGCCCAGCTGTAGGAGCTATCATGGCTACCTTCCTGGAGAAGTTCAAAGGACTAAGTGTACACCAGGTCTCAAAGATTTTGGAGATCAGAGAGGACTGCCAGGATTGTACCTATATCAACCTGGTAGTAAACAAGACTCATGTCTGGGCCATACTGGATACTGGTGCCCCTGGAAACATTATATCCTCTTGGCTGGTTAAGAAGCTTAAGCTGGCACTGGACTTGGCCTACCATGAAGAGTTTGGTACTGCTGGGCCACTGATTACTAGAGCAAAAGGAGCCTACACTTCTCTCCCTTTTTGCTTTGGGAAGCTAATGGTCACTGCTCCTGCTATAGTTCTGGAAAACAACAGCTATAGCATTCTTATTGGGACTAGCTTCATGTTTCAGTATGGCACTGTGACTAACCATGGAGACCATACATTTGGAATATTGGGCCACTCCAACCCATGTTCTACCATGGCAATTGCCTGTCTGACCTGCCCTTACAACGTCTGAACTACATCAATATAGAGTACGCCAACAGAGAGCTTCCAGATGCTTATACACTGTGTAGTAAGAAGGTCAAAGTGCTACCTCTCTCAATTGGGGAAGCCAAGGGTATCCCAGTCTACGCCTCCTGTAATGTGACTATCCCACCTGGCACCCAGGTGATCCACAATAAAGACCTCTCTCTGGCTCTACCAGCTGGCACTCATGGAGAAATCTTTGGCATCCCTAATGCCTCCAGACTAGAACCATGGGTTCCACCAGGCATACTCATGCCAAGTGAGAAAGAGGTACTCATACTCTTGGCCAACATGAGTTGTGAAGCCATTGTTGTCTCCAAACATCAACTGCTGGATTATATACAAATAGAAGAGCATGGCAGCCTACAAGAGACCACCCCCTTTGCAGACTTCTCTGAGTTAGGTCTACCTTGTGAGCAACCACTGGTGCTATTGGTTATAAGCTGCAACTCTCTATCTGGCCTCTCCAAAGAACAGAAGGATCAAGCTATGGATCTCTTTGCCCAGTATAAGGATGTGTTTGCCAAGGATGATTATGACCTGGGCAAGGCTGCAGATGTTGTTCATCATATTGATACCCAAGGCAGTCCACCTATCTGCTCCAGACCTATACGGCGCAGTCAAGCCAATCATGCTGTGGCTAACAAGGAGCTTCAGAAGGTATTGGGATCCAGCTTACTGGTCCCCAGTAAAAGCCCTTGGACTTCCCCTCTCCTGATTGTCAAAAAGAAGGATGGCAGTAACTGTGTGGTGATTTACTACTGTTGACTCAATGCTGTTACCAAGAAGGATTCATATCCCCTCCCTCATATTGACAATACCTTAGATCAACTGGGTGGCGCCAAGTTCTTCAGTGCCATGGACCTTATCAGTGGGTACTGGCAGATTGACCTACCCCCTGTTGATCAAGAAAATGTGCAATCATCACTGACCAATGGCTATTCCAACCCACAAGGATGCCTCAAGGTCTATCCAATGCCCCAGCTACCTTCCAATGGGCTATGGATGCAGTGATGGGCGCCCTCAAACTCACTAGTGTCTTGGTCTACCTTGATGACATTAATGTGTTCTCCTGAACCTTTAATGATCACCTACAATACTTGGAGGAAGTCTTCCAGAGGTTACTTGCAGCTAATCTCAAGCTCAAGCCACGCAAGTGCAACTTCTTCAAGGAGTATCTTGAGTTGTTGGGGTTCATCATTAGCCAAGATGGACTCCGCCCTGTACCTCTGAAGGTGAAAGCCATTGAACAAATGAAGATCCCAGCCAATAAGCGGGACGTGCAGGTCTTCCTGGGGAAGATTGGGTACTACTGCCCTTTACCCCTAACCTAGCATCCCTGGGTGACCCCCTTTTTCAGCTTCTCTGAGCTGATAAGGAATTCTTCTGGAGCCCAGCATGCCAATCTGCCTTCAATGCTCTCATTAAAACACTGACTTAAGTCCCTGTGCTGGCCTACCCTGACTTTACCAAGCCATTTGTGGTTCATAAAGATGCTAGTCTGACGGTAATTGGGGCAGTTCTCTCCCAACTGGACTCTGATGGACTTGAACACCCTGTTGGATACTGCTCATGTATGCTTAATGTTCACAAGAGGAACTACACTGTCACCAAACAAGAGTGTCAGGATGTGATATACTCCTACCAACAATTCAGAGTCTATCTCCATGGGGTACATTTCACGGTTGTAACAGACCATGCCTCCTTGTAATTGCTGAAGACCTTCAAGGACCCCAAAGGACGTCTGGTGCATTGGGCCATTAAACTTCAGTCTTATGACTATGATATCATTCATTGAGCCAGGGCAGCCCACCAGAATGCTGACTGTCTCTCCTGTCTTCCTACTGTTGCCTTAGTATTCCCCATGGCTGAAATTCTCTATGACAAGCTTATAGAGGATCCTTCTTTGTGGGGGGAGGAGCCGGTAGGGATACAGAGAGCTCTCAAGAAGCTAACTGTTGATACCAAGGTCTCTAAGGGACAACTCCTGAATCTTTGTGGAGACTCTTGGCTACCCTACATATGCACATCCCTACGCATGGACTCAGTGGTGGATGCTCACAAGACTACTGGCCATGGTGGCATACAGAAGATGTTAGCTCTGCTACAGCAGCACTGCTTCTGGGAAGTAATGCACACTGACATAGTAGATACACTAGCCAACTGTCATGACTTCAACATTGAGAGGCCTAAGGTTGCCAAGTTTCAACACAGACTTGTATGCCCTGGGTTTTCCTTCCACACTGTAGCCATTGACATAGTGGGCCCCCTGCCAGTTACCAACAGTTGCAACAAGTTCATCATTAAGGAGGTTGACAATCTGACTAAATGGGTAGAGTCCAAGGCAATTCCCAACCAATCTGCACTGGTGACAGCCACATTCATCCTGGAGAATATCATATACAAACATGATTGCCCCAGATCCTGCTGATAGACAATGGTACCAACTTCACCCGTTATATCATCCCCCGCCTCAACCAACTGATGGGAATCCGTGAGACACTATCCACTCATTATCACCCACAGACAAATGGCATGGTAGAGTGCACTAATGGGGCCCTGGTCCAGATACTCCAGAAGCTCAGTCAGCAACATGAGACTGAATGGGATACCTTTCTGCCTGCAGCCACCTTTACATATAACATTGGGTAACATCAGGCCACTGGCAAGCCGCCCTTCCAACTGCTCTACAGCTGGCAACCAGAACTTCCCCCTTTACTATAATCCCTGGTAAAGCCCAGCCTGGCTGTGTCCCCAGAGGCATACCTCAACAAGCTGGTTCAAACTCTTATTTGCTTGCAATCAGAGGCCTACACCGTAAACTTAAACCATAAGTTGCAGGACCTAGAATGAGCTGCATCGAAACGCCCCGCCTTACCCACTTACCTGGTAGCAGACTCAGTCTACTTCTTTAGCAATAGAGGGTACAGCTGCAAATCCAAACTTGCCTCCATTTGGAAAGGCCCAGTCCAAGTAATCCAGAAGACTGGCCCCAACTCCTACACCCTTAAGGGGCCCCATTCTGGGCAATTGATCACTAGAGTACACAATCAGTATATGTGTGCTGCTCCCAGTGACCAAGAGTAAGCCCCAATGAGGACAACAACCCAAAAAAACAAAAGCCTAATTAAAAAATTCCATGGGTTGTTGTCCTGTTTGCAATAGTGTTGCACCAAAGTATGAGGATAAGAATGAAAGAACAAGGCCTTTATTGGAGACTGACAAGACTCTTTGTGATGATCCACATGTTTGGTGGTTTGCAGGCGGGGCTAATGTTGGCCAAGCAAGAGTTTGGTTGTTTGTTGAAGGTGAGCCTAGTAGGTAACATAGGACTACTAGGGATAAGTAAGGTGAGTCTAGTAGGTAACATGGTCTACTAGGGTAAGTAAGGCCTGACTGGTAGGTAACAAAGAACTACCAGAGGCAGATGTTGCCTCCATCCAGCAGAAGATATTGGCTGCTTTGGGGCTATAGTGCTTCACCCCGCAGGAAATTGTGGCTGTGAAAGGGTGAAGACGGAAATAGCAAGCAGGGAACTTTGTCTGTCTAGGGGGAGTAGGTTTTGGACCCCTGGTGGGTAACGTGGGCTTCCAGGGAGGGGAAGAGCTCTGAGGGCTCTATGTACCCCAATACAATTATGGGAGGTCTGTGAGCAAGCACCCTACCTAACAGACTGGTAGGGTGTCCTTGTTCATGTCCCCATGAGAGCTTGGAGGGGAACCCAAAGTGAGCATTGGAGGGCTTGAATTTGCTCAGAGGTGTCACCAAGGCGGCTTGTTTGAGGAAGCAAGCTGCAGAACTTGGTGTGATCAGGCCTCTGGGAAGTAGAGCTGATTACTCTGCAACTGAAAGCCCAGACTTAATTACCTGGGTGAGTAAAGACAACCCATAGGCATTGATCTATGGTTGAATGGCTTAGTGGATTGCCACTTGCAAGGGCCCAGTCAAACGCTAGTTCAATATAGACTCATGCCTTGGTCTACAAGTTCTGGTAATGGGGGCTGAGATAAAGAACCAAGGTGGTTCACAGAATTAACAGAGAAAACTAGCAAGAGGGACTGTTTGGTCTTAGTGAAGGCTAGTTGATGGACTGTTAATTCATATTGAATTAAATGAACCAATATGGTTCAGTGTGTAGAAGGAACAAAAAAGGTTCTTGGTGAGGATTTGTTGAGAGACTGGTTGAGGATAAGCTGAGGGCTCAGAGATTATGATGCAGTACTAGCTGATCATGATGCAGGTTGGCCAAAGGACCAGAAGATTGTGTTGCAGGAGTAGCCAGAGGACTGATGAGGTTAATAGACTTATTGCTGGTCAAGCTGAAGAGCTGGAATATGAGCTGGCTGAAAGATCCAAAGATGATGGTGAAGAACTGGTAGTCCGGAAAAATGAGCCAAGATTTTGCCAAATTGATTTGCTGAAGTGGGAAGGGGTGGAATATTTTGCCTTGGTTTAGTATTAAAATCAAGAAGGAATGTGGATAGAAGTGTGGGTAAGATATTTATTTATTAAGTTCCTAGGATAGACAAAAGTATGTTGCTATGAGAGCAGGATACAAAGTTGTTTTGGTGGAACGTTTTCCTTGGATGTTACAATATTTGTAAATATATGGGGAAAACGTTGAAGAGTTCCAGAAAGAACAATTTAAATAGTATTCTACTATTTAAATTGATTCAGGTTTGAAGCAGGGAAGATTGGTGCCAAAATAGTGGACCAGTTAACGCTTTGGTGCGCAAAAAGTTGTCAATTTGAGCAGTTTGAGCTGTGGAAATTATTTTCATAGTTGGATCCCAATAAAACTTCAGAAATGGTCTATTTCCGCGCTCTTCATTCATTGGTTGAGTTCTGGCAGGTTTCCTGATAAAAATGATTGGTTGGAAGCCAAAAGCTTAAAGTATAAGCAAGGAAATAGTGAATTAATACTTTAAGCTTTTAAGAAAGTAAGTATGTAAGCTTAAGTTATTATAAGAAAAAGTGGGCAGCAATGGTTTAAGCTTATGAAAAAAGCCATTTTGAAAGCGGAACCATTGGAAAAAGGACACTATAAGAAGGTGGCTGGCTGGAAAGTTACAGGGTCTTTTTAGTGTCTTTTCAAGGTCTTTTGACAGTCTTTTTGAAGGTCTTTCCCAGGTCTTCTGAGTTTCTGCCAAGAGGTTCTGGAAGTCTTTTGATCACCAGCAGGAGCTTGGTTGGACTGATACAACCCAGGATAACAGAGCAGGAGCCCAAGAATAGGAAGCTGGATTCTAAGTGAGGTGCCGGAGTCCAAGTGTAAGGTGCCAGAGTCCAAGTTTAAGGAGCAGGAGTCCAAGTCTAAGGAGAAGACGTCCAAGACTAAGGTGCAGAAGTCCAAGACCAAGTACAAGGAGTCCAAGATATTGTTGGAGGGCTCCAATTATTGGCAAATCCATATTTTTTCCTTGACCCCCCTGGCCATATGCCAGAAGGTTTCTAAGGAGATCTTTCTTCTGAGAGTGAATAAAAGCCCATTTTGACCCCTATAAATATTTCTGAAATACATTTTTCCTTATTAGAAAATGACAATCCCTTCCAGCTGGTCCCTGGCTACAATCCAGGACACACTTGGAGACTGATGAACAGGAACCCCACACTCTTCCAGTACCGCACCAACTGTTCTTTCACCTGAATGACAGCCAAGAAACACAACTGGTTACCTGCAGATCCAAGAAGCCAATGACCAAGGATTGGGCAACAAACCCCCACCTAACAGGACATGTGATTGACCTCAACACTATAGCTGCTACCTAGAGACGCCAAGCCATTCTTGACCCTGTTGTCTAATCTAGTGGAGGAAAATATTGCAGATTAAATGGATTAGACATTAAGTTGTCTATCTAGGAATCAAACAACAGAACAATTGTGCAATTGCACTATTGCAGCCTGATTATACTAGTGGTAAAAACATTTAAAACACCTCTAAAATGGGTGTTTAAAGCATCTTTCAAATGCGCATAAGGCACAGGCTTTACTTTCAAGGTTAATGATAGAACAACAAAGTTATTTATATCTGCCTCTTTAAGGAAAGCCACATGGAAGCAGTTGTTCTCTTGCGTGGGACTTTCTGCTGTGCCAATTTGCTCTCCTCCATTAGAAAAGTCCTTCTGTCTGTGCCTCCCTTCCCCTGGTGGAAATTCCCCTGCTTTCCACTATATAAGTGTGACACTATCACAATAAACACTAGTTTTGTCTATACACCTTATTATTCTTCTATCCTTTCATAGGCTGTCACTATATCATTAACAGGTATAGTATTAAGAATTAGGTTCCTGACTAACTGTTTGTAGAAACTAGCAACCCTTTGCTGCAACTTTTATGACATGAAGTAAGTTCTACCTCCTTGTTTCTAACTTTCTTTGTAGTGGTGACTTTGATGGGCTTTCAGGTCAGCTTTGGGACCCAAGGGTTTATGCTCCGCACCCTAGCAGCTTGTGCTTCTTGAACCAGCTGTGTCAGTGCAGCGTCACTATGAAACTCTCCTATCTTGTCTCCTTCTTAAGTAGGCACTTGGGTTGCACTAACTCTATTCTTTGACCTGCGGGGGCAACTGCAACCGCGGTGCACAACGGGTGCATTGATACTCAGTTGCTGTGTTTCTTTCATTTTAAAATTTAATAAAAGATTAAATAAATTTCAATTAAGTTACTCCCTATTTTTAATTTTTGCTTTTATCTGAATATGGATATTTAATTAGAGTTTTTCTCACCCAATATCCCAATTATAGATTTTTTATTTCTTAATTAGTTGTTTCTGGTTTTACAATGCCCATTTTTGAATACCCAAAATAATTTTCACCCATTTTCCTATATTTTACTGCCAAATTCAAACACCCAACACAATATTTTTAAAATTTATGTTTCAGATCTTGTGTCTTATTTTAGATACCTTGGTATCATTCATGATTACAATCCATTGCACACATTGTGTGAGTGCTTTTGTTTACATAGTGGGTTGCTATTGTGTTTTGTTTTTGGTTTGCGTTTTGACACACCTTGCTTGGGTGTATTTTGTCACCAATTCACATAGTAAACATATGCACACCATAAAGTCAACTCACATCATTTTGTTTAAGAATCAATGTATTTCAGGTTGTATTTTGAATTATTTTGCTTTATGTGTAAGCCTTTTGTTGCTGTGTTGACTCATTTTGCCCATTAATGCCAATAAATCCTGTTAACAGAGTGTATATTTTAACCTGAGAGTTGGATTTTGTTTAAATCTGAAATCATTTTGTTTAAATCTGAGGTATTTTGGGTTATTGCCATAGCTTTTAAAACTACTGTATCATGACTTTTTATCTGAAATTTTATCTTATGACTTATTGTTTTCAGGTCAATATTTGATAAATCTGCTTAAAAATAATAACTTTAAGAATATTAAAAATATTAAAGTTTGGACTGATAATGGTAATCATTTCAGATCTTATGAATTCTTATATTATCTTTTTAAAGATGTACCTAAAATTATAAAAGAAACAATTAAGTTTAATAGATTTGTTGAGTGTCATGGCAAAAGTATTGTTGATGGTCATTTTGGTGTATTATCTAAAATATTTAAACAAATGAAAAATGAGATTTATATAAAAAATATAAATGATCTCAAAATGGTTTTTGAGAGAGAGGAAGAAAGAAAGAGTTATATGAGTCACTTGTAAATAATTCAGATATTTCCCAAAAAACCTTTTTTACATCTATGATAAAAAATCTAGGCCTAAAAAAAGCTGGCTTGAAGTCAAAGCATTTTATGTTAATCTTTCATATTTAATGAAAGATGGTGAGCTTTATGTTTCACCTTTGACATTTGAGGATGTTAAGAAGTACTCCAAAATAAATTATTGTGCAAAGTTCTGCACAGATGACAGAGAAAAAAAGAGAGCTGATACTACTAAAGGATTGGTAGGACATGTTTATGAAGTTGGACGCATAACAAAAACTTATATTTCACATAGAGTAAATAGTCTTTTAAATACAACAACTTTTTTTCTAAAAATAACTAAGAAATTAATTATATGAGCCAACAATAGGGTAATAGCAATTATAGCTTTGGGGCTGCTATTACTTTCCCATGCAACTCATATATTTTATTCTTGGCTTATTAAAATAGAAAAAAGGGGTTTAGCAAAAAATACAATTAATAAAAATAAGATTTATTTTTATTATTTGTATATTTTACACTCTTAAACTTTTCTTCAGTAAACTAAGCATTATATTAATGTTCAAAAAAACATAAGTTTATGACTTGAATGATAGCAAAGAAGTGAAAATGCTTTGAAATGCTTAGGCAGGCGCCTTGGCTTAATCTAACAAATAATGACCCAATTATTGGATAATCATTGTCCAATCAAATTTTGTATCAAATATTTACATTATATATAAATGCCCATCCCTTCCAACTCAGCATTCTTTCAATCTTAACCAAAGCTTCACAAGTGAAACAGAGCCTTGTCTACTATGGCCGGTCTGCTAAAACTCCAAAGAGCATTTCGAATCTTTGGGCAAGCTAAATCCACTCGACTTCTCTGCTACAGAAAACCAAGCAAAGCTCTGCAATACACCTAAAGTGATTCCAGTTTTATGTACCAAACCTACCTACTAAGCTCCTGAATAAATCATGTTGGCTTTGCTGAAGTATAAGAAGACCAAAGAGAGGCTATTCTCCAGAGAAACCCGCTTGTAGAGCTCATCCCACTTACACTTCAAGATTTTGGCCAATCTTGAGCCAAGTAGTTCAAAAATCCCTATATTATTATTTTTTATTCTCACGCAGTTACACAAGAATCTCTTGTTGAGCTTTTTTTATTTTTTTCCCAAGAAGACCATGACGCCCCTGCTGTACATATACTCCAAATGTGACTAAAATGCTCTAACAAGGCTTTGCTACCCAAGAAACCGATGTTATTTCACAACTGAGCTTCCAGCTTAAACAGCGCTACTTACAAGATCTCACCTAAAAAAGCGACCAGTTCTAAGAAAGACATGGCTACAAAAAGGCCAAAGGCCTTTCCCTTTCTCATGGAAAGTAGCCTATACAACCAGATCAATGCTGGCTCTTGAATCCCAACTTTTCATAATACAATCACTACCAAGTCATCATTTTCCATGGCAAGTCCTTAATCACAACTGCTCTGTAGTCTTGAGTTTCAAACGACAAGTTTTGGTATGCATCACATAGCTAGATATAATAAACTCCGTAATTGACTTATTAACTATATCAACATCACTCCTTGTTAATATTATGTGTTTTGTTGTTAGAATAGATAATTTATGAAGAGCATACTTTTTAACGTAATGATAAATGTTGGTTTATTTTTCTTTATTGCATTTGGCCGGTAAAATGTCTACTAAAGTAATTTTTGACATTATTTGAGTATGTATTTTTTATCAATTAATTTTTGCAATCATGTTATTATTAGAATCTATCCTAGGCCTAGAAATTTCGAACATAATTCATATTAGTTCTTGTATAACCCCAAACCTAGAAGATTTGACATCTTAGAAGATTGTCGATGAGCATTCTAATTCTAATACGTAAATAAAAGATGTAGCTTTTATTAACCCAATACCTTTGCTTTATTATACCATTGTTTCTCTCTATTTCTCTTAATATTTTACACATTATAATTAATATTTTATTGCCTTTAAGACTTTAAGAAGAATTTTTAACCTTGCCAAATGTAAAAAGGGGCACAGCACATGCAAAATCTTATTTCTATTGCACCATGTTTGTGAGAAACCTTTTTAAAGTCAAATATTCACATAAAAAGTTTCAGTTAAAGAGATAGTATTATATTATTAAAGAGATATGATGTGATCTTTTCAAAAGCTTATCCATATATCAGCTTTCTGGCATGAAAACAAGCCATACGTTATTTTTAATGTAATATAAAAAAGCTTAGTAAATTGTTAACCACCTAAAAACTATTAGCTTGAAAAAAGGTTACCTGATGGATTTCTCTGCAAGATAGTAGCTATAGTAGAACATTATTTGTTAAATAAAAGCTAGTTCAATTTAATTTACAGGGCAACTTTCAGAATTTTAAACTGTATGTATATCAACTATAAAAATCTTGGGTTTGGTAAGTTTTAGTTTCACTAATTTTCCAACCTAGATTTAAAAAACCAGACTTTTGCCCTAAAGCTGATCTTGGGTTAGGCTTGCCCTTTTTAAGATTTACTAAACTAGATAAGGGACTCTCGATTCTCTCCCCAAAGCCAATCTTGGGCTGGACAAGACCTTTTTTGTGTAAACCACTAACCTTAATTTAAAAAACCCTATTTTACCTGCTGCAGATCATGGATAGGTAAGTCATCTTTTCCAAACTACTGACTTAAACTGACACCTCAAGAATTTTGGCTTTAAGCAGATCTTGGGTTTGGTAAGCTTTTTTAGCAAAACTTAGGTATGATAAGTATTTTTAGTCTTAGGATATCTACTATTTTTCAATCATTTTTGATCCAAATATCACTTAAAAAAGGTATTCTTTTTTTACAATATTTATGGAAATATTAAAAAACCATATCACTAACTTAAATTATCTATTTTTTTGCACTTAATAGTATTAAAATTTTACTTTTTGTATCCTTTGCAAAGTTTTGCTGCCAAAAACTACATATTATTTTTTCTCAGAAACTGTTAAATTATTTAAGCAAGTCCTATGCTTAGATTATTTTATTTATAGAGTTAAAATAAAGTTTTTGGTAACATTTTTCAGTTTTTAGATCCAACTAGCACAATTTCAAAAGCATTTTTTAGCTTTACAACTTTATAGGGTCTAAAAACTATACTGCTTAAATAAAAAGAGTATTTTATTAGATACTTTTTACTTTTATTGTATTGGCCTTTTATTATCTAGATGTATATGTCAAAAACTCTTTTGTTATTCACTTTTCAAAAATAAAAACCTAAATATTTAACCATCACCACTTTAAAAAAGGTCTTAATTGAGATGGGTTTTATTTCTAAGCTTTTTACTAAAAATTAAAAGGATAAATATGCTAGAGAAATTGAACCCAGGCAAATAGAATAACATTAAATTGTTTTAGAAAATAACCACAATTAATTCAGACACTGCTAAAAAATAAAAAGTATAAGCTACTATGTGGTATCTATCTGGCATAAAAAATTACTTTAGATGTATAATACAGTAAGAATATTTCAGAATAAAAAATATACCAACCAAAAATACATATTTCAGTTACCAATTCTGTGTGTTATGGTAAAGCTTATAGACTTCATCACCTAAGCCAGAGATGAATATATATTTATATAATATTATTGTAATTTTTATAAATGTGTTGATTTGTCCTTTAAGATTCATAAATTTTTTACTTAAAGTAAAAAAATATTTCAAAAGTAATGTAGTTTTAAGATAGTGTAAAATTTTTTCAATCTCTCATCTCATATGTCAAAAGTGTAATCCATAATAAAAGTATAAAATAGACCCTTCTAACATTTTAACAGAGAAAGTTGTTATGCATCTCTTTATATTTCTCTGATCTAAGTTGCACAACAAAAATACTATTGTTTTTATAAAAATGACTATAACTTTGTGTGCCACTAAATCATCTTGGAAAACTATAATAATAACACATAATTAGATTTTTTTACTAAACTAAAAAAACGCATTTATGCTAGAGTAGCAGAAAGATACCAGAGAGCATCTGTACAAAAGAAAACTAACCATAACACAACTTTTCTCTTTTGGTACCCTACCCACCACCCATGGCTTTATACTCATTAGTTTCTGCTAAGCCTTTCACCATAGCTAAAAAATTGTAACAATACATAATTATATCTAAATCAAATAAAGCTAATTAATAGCTATAAACTGGAAACACAACCAGCGGGCTGCTGTAAAAGAGTGAAGCTGAGCGTAGCGCAGCTTTGCTCTTTTGGCAGCCAGCCTGACACATCTTTTCTTTTTCCATCTATAGGCTAGAAATGCATAACAGCAACCATTATTAAACACTTTTTACCAGATATAACTGGAAACACATATCAGCGGGCTGCCGTAAAAGAGTGAAGCTGAGAGTAGCACAGCTTTTCTCTTTTGACAGCCAGCTTGACACATCTTTCCTTTTATCAGGTATAGGCTAGAAATACATACTAGCAACCATTATTAAACGCTTTTTACCAGATATAACTGGAAACAAATATCAGCAGGCTGCCATAAAAGAGTGAAGCTGAGCGTAGTACAGCTTTGCTCTTTTGGCAGCCAGCCTGACACACCTTTTCTTTTACCAGCTATAGGCTAGAAATACATACCAACAACCATCATTAAACGCTTTTTACCAGATATAACTGAAAACACATATCAGTGGGCTGCCGTAAAAGAGTGAAGCTGAGTGTAGCACAGCTTTGCTCTTTTGGTAGCCAGCCTGACACACCTTTTCTTTTACCAGCTATAGGCTAGAATGCATACCAACAACCATAATTAAACGCTTTTTACCAGATATAACTAGAAACACATATCAGTGGGCTGCCGTAAAAGAGTGAAGCTGAGTGTAGCACAGCTTTGCTCTTTTGGCAGCCAGCCTGACACACCTTTTCTTTTACCAGCTATAGGCTAGAAATGCATACCAACAACCATCATTAAACGCTTTTTACTAGATATAACTGGAAACACATATCAGTGGGCTGCTGTAAAAGAGTGAAGCTGAGCGTAGCACAGCTTTGCTCTTTTAGCAGCCAGCTTGACACTCTTCCCTTTTAACAGCTATATACTAGAAATGCATACCAGCAACCATTATCAAACACTCTTTACAAGCTATAACTGAAAACACGCACCAGCAGGCTGCCGTAAAAGAGTGAAGCTGAGCGTAATACAGCTTTTCTCTTTTGGCAGCCTGCCTGCCACACCTTTTCTTTTACAAACTAGATTTTAACAAAATAGTTTTAAAAGGCCACTGATTTAAATAAACAAAAAATGTGACTCAACTAGGATACCTGGACACGAACCTAGGTGGAATGCTGTAAAAGGGCAAAGCAGGCAAAGCTCAGCTTTGTTCTTTTGGCATCCTGCCTGTAACACCACGCTTGTCTTCTTTACCCTCCCAAGTCCCTAGCAAGGCTTTTTCTTGAGTGGGAGCCTGGAAAAACTTACCTTTTTTTAAGTCTGGTTATGGCCAACAACGCTATCTGTTGTGCCTAAACAGTAGGTTGGTTCTAATGGGTGATGCTGCCTCAGGAGGGGTTGTTGGACACTTTGCAGTGTCTTGCAGCATTCCAGCCTGCGGCAGTTGAAATTAAAATATAATATATTTGATGTGGATGCAGACTGAACCGGTTTAATATAAAAGTAAGACATTTAAAATTCTATTTAATAACTTACAGATAACCTTTGGAGCTAGAAATGAAATCATGAGCAATTATTAGTCAATCAGTCTATTTCTCTGCCACAAAGATAAGATTAGCATTGACTAAGCCAAGGTAAGCCTTAACTAAACAAAGTACTAACTTTTTCACTTTAAACTTATAGATTCACTTCAAAACAAAGGTAAGCTTCAAAACATGCACTATTATAACTGTTTGAAGCAAAATTGATCAAAGATGTTTGAGGTAAGCATACTTTTAAAAGTTTTGAAGCTTTCTTAAATATAAAAAGGTGACTAGAAGTTAAAAAGAAACTAATTAATTCAGAGATTCAAAACAAAGCTAATTTCAAGTAAGCATTTCATTATTACATTTAATAAAGCTACTAACTTCTTTTCTTTTTTGAAGGAGCTTTGTTCCAAACCAGATCAAGGTTAGGTAGGATTTTTTACTAATATAATTAACCTAGATTGAAAAAACAGATTTTTGCCCTGATTTAGACTTGGGTTGGTAAGGATTGTTTTGATTCTCAAACCTTTTTAAAATAAAGCTGCGTTTAAGTAACTATTTCCAAAAAAAACCACTAACCTTCAAAGCCTTTTTTAGATGTAAAGGTCTGCAGCAGATCTTGGGGTTGGTAAGTCAATTTTTTATTAAATTTACTAATTTTTATTGAAGTAGCCCTGATTTTTGTACTGGAGCCAATCTTGGGCTGGGTAAGACATTTTTTTGTGTAAACCACTAACCTTTATCTAAAACCCCCTATTTTACCTGCTGCAGATCATGGGCAGGGCTTTAATTTGATCTATCTATTGAGGTTAATAGTAAACTTAACTGATTCTAACAACCAGTTTTTTATAAAAGGTAATTTTAAAAAACTAAAAGATAATAACCCATATAAACATAAATCTAATTTGCTGTTGATATGTGGTAATTCTTTCATATACCTGACCCAGGTTTAAATAATATGTGGTAATCTTTTATAAACCTGCCCCAGGTTTAAACAAGCTATTAAATAAAGATGAAGTATTTATAAGAAGAAACAGATTTTTATTTTTATACAAAAAAATATAAGGACAATAAATAAAAAAAGCTTTACACAAAGAATACAACTTTATTAAAAATGGTCACATTTGCACATTTGCACTTTTCAATGTTTTGAATAGTTTTGAGGATTTTTTCTGACTATTTAAGTTAAAAAACAGCTCCATATATGATTTACTAAGATTTAAATGACAGAAAATTTTCCCTACTTAGACTATAACTTTGCTTATATAATAAAAAATGATAGCCCCAAAGAAGCCCTTATTAGGTTTCTTTGGGGCTTAACTGTGTATTTACAAATTTACACCCATTGTTACTTTTAAGAAAAGCTTTTAAAAGGGCTAGAAGAAATTTAAACCTAGAAAATCTTGATGCACAAAATCTTCAGCATCTGCTTGCCAACCCAGATCAGGATGGCCAACATCACCCAAACCTTCAGCGCTGTATAGATTGCCTTTTATATTATGCTACCACTCAGTTCCATCTTTCCAATGGTTGCCAGGTTAGAACCTGTAAAATCTGTTGAGATATCCAAGCTCAGGAGCCTGCTAGAAGGGGCAGTGTTATTCCTGAAAACCTTGCTGTTGATGATCCAGATGCTTTTTTAATAGAAGCGATACCTGGGTTCCTCTAAATATAGGCTTGATAGATGCAGTGTGTGAGCGGTGCCAAGCTTTACACTGGGCCTGTGAGGGTACCTGGGTTACTAGACCTGCTTGCCTTAGGTTTACCCTTTTCTGCAATGATGGAACCGTTCAGCTGCCCCCACTTCAACCAATTCCTGAAGAGATTTATGCCCTGTACACTCAACGCACCCCCCAGGCAACTAACTTTCTTGAAAACATTTGCCAGTACAATGCTGCCTTGGCAATGAACTCACTCATTGCAGGTAACTATTTTCAATTTTCATCTAACTGATAACTTTTAGAGCAAGACTGTTGGTTGGGAGAAAACCCTCACTATGTTTCCTACTTTATTCATGGGGAGTTATACCATGTTCAATACTCTTTTTTTCCTGCTGAGGGTCAGAACCATGTGTATAACCAGCTTTACTTCATTGATCCCAAGCTTGCCTTACGTCAGCGCATGCAGAGAAACCCTGGGCTTGATGGTGAGCTACTGCAGTTGCTTGATTGTGTAATCCTTCAAGTTAATCCCTTTGTTCAGATCTATTGTACTGCCACTGAAATTGTCCAATAGTATACCAGAGCACATCCTGATGCTGCAGCCTATCTTTATCCCAACTTAAACTTGACAGTTGAAGCAGGCAATGATTGTTGCACCTATAATTTGCCCCAGCAGCCTCAGATTGCTGCTCTGCTTCCCCCTGCCTTGGCTGCTGAGGAGGATGGTGACTGTAACCAGCAACATGTCTTGATGCGCTTACGTGATAGATGCACTGAAAGAATTGATCCAACAGTTGCTAAATACATGCCAACTCATTAAGTCCTTCTCTTTCCACAGGGTGACTTGGGCTTTAGCTTTGGCTTGCATCACATGAATGGGGATACACCTACAGCTTGCCGGCTCAGCATGTGTGAATATTATTGTTACCGCCTGTTTCAGCAAAATACTCAGCCAGCTATAATTTTTCTTGCCCGCTGCCCGTTTCAGCAGTTTGTTATTGATGCCTGGGCCTCTTGCAATATGATGCGCCTGAAGTATATTGGAAACCATCAAGATATCTTCAGAGCAGAGTTGTATAACAACCTTACAGATTACTATGCACAGACTGATATTGACAATCCCCATGAAATAGTTGGCCATCATACTATTCTTCCCTCTTTGCACATTGGTTCACATTGTCATATGCAGCAGCTCTATCAGAATGTGATGTACATTGTCTGTCATCTTGGGAAGCCCACTCTCTTTATTAAGTTCATGGCAAATGGTAGTTGGGAGGAGATTAGACGTGAGCTTGACCATCATGAGAATCCTATGGACCGGCCCAATATTGTTGCCTGGGTATTTCATATTAAGATCAAGGAGCTGATCCAGGATATGCGGCATGGATTTTTTGGTCCCTACCTGGGGCACTTCTGTGTCATGGAATATCAGAAGCAAGGCCTACCCCACATGCACTGTGTCCTGTTTCTCTGCTCAACAAACAACTTTTACATGCAGCCTCAGAACATTGACTAGCTGATTTGGGCTGAGATCCCCCCATGGCAGTTACCCCTTACCACAACAAGCTTAGGCATTTGGTATTGAGCTATATGATCCATACACCGTGCAATCAGAATCAAAATGTATCTTGCATGCATGACTTTCCAACTGGCTGCCGCTGCTTGAAGTACTTTCTAAAACAGTTTCAAGATGAGACGGTCCTACCTACCAATAGGTACCAAAATTATAGGCGCCGCAACCCCCAGAATGCGGTTGGATCAGAGACTGTGACGGGACGTGATAACATTGCCGTCAACAACAGCTGGGTTGTTCTGTACTCTCCAGCCCTTATCTGGAAGTACAAGGCACATATTAATGTTGAAGCCTGTGTCAATCTCCAAACAATCAAGTACATCCTAAAATATATCTCAAAGGGAGAAGACATGTACACAGCAATAATTAAGGGTCAGGCACCTTTAGCTGAAATTGTGCGCCAGCATCCCAATGCTGTAAATAACGAGGTCTGCCAGCATCTCCATGGCCAATATATTGCCCCGCCAAAGGCTGTCTGTGAGCTGATGGAGTTCCCTCATCACTCAATTAATCCTTCAATTATTTGTTTGGCCGTTCATGCTGAGAACCAACAGATGGTCTACTTTGCTCCCGGTGATGATGTCCTTTGTCAGGTAGAGAACCCCCTAGAACAACTCTCATGGGCTGGATGTTTTATAATGCTCAGAACAAGGATGGACGGCATCTGCTATATTCAGATTTTCCCCAATATTACACCTGTAATGCTACAAACCAGATCTGGAGAAGGTTTCAGCAGCGTGAGCAGTTTGGACGTATATACAAAATTAGCCCCAATCAAGGAGAACACTTCTTTGTACGGCTCCTCTTAACCATTCAGTGTGGATGCACAAGCTTTGCTGACCTAAGGACTGTTGGTGAAGGCCTTGAGCGCGTAACCTATGCTACTAACCACCTGGCATGTGAGGCTTTAGGTCTGCTTTGCAATGATGAGTACTGGCAAATTGCCTTTTAAGAGCTCTGCTGAAATCCACTCTGGCCACAGACAGTGGCTTCTATTTGTTCAGGCCTCATTTCTGGAGACATCACCAATGGCTTGAGGATTTGGAATGAGTTTCAGGAGAGCTTTTGTGATGATTTGGAGCACCAGCTGCAGTTTCTGACTGTTCTGGAGGGCCTCCAAGATCCCCATCTTGATTATGGACTTTTTCTAATTGTCCATGAGCTTCAAAAGTTTGGTCAAAGCTTAGAAGCTTACCATCTTCCTAACTACAATCAAGGATGGGAAGATCCCAGAAACCTGGTTCAGGATTTCAATCCCCCAGTTGAACTGCCTCAAGCTCAGCCAGACCAACTTAATGCCAACCAACAGGCAGCTTTCACCCAGATTACTGAGAAGATTGCTCAGAATCCCACCCATGCACACTTTTCCCTTCAAGACTCTGGGGGTTCTGGGAAAACATTCCTCTACCAAGCTCTGGCTGCCCATTACTGTGATCAGGGTATGCATGTCATCTGTATTGCCTCAACTGGCTTAGCTGCCAGCCTTCTGCCAATGGGACAGACTGCCCATTCAACTTTTAAAGTGCCTCTTAATCTGGATGAGAACTCAGTTTGAAACATTGGGTATCAATCTCAGCTGGCTACCCAGTTACTTCAGACAATCTTACTCATATGGGATGAGGCCCCTATGCAGCATAAGAATGTTGTGCTGGCTGTTGAGCGTACCCTCTGAGATGTTTGCAACAACAAAGCTCTATTTGGTGAGATCCCTGTGGTTTTTGGAGGTGATTTTAAACAGACACTTCTGGTGATCTGACATGGTGGTCATGCTCAACAGGTTGAATCCTGCATCCAGCAGTCAAGAATTTAGCCCCAGCTTCAGATTTTGTTTCTGAACCAAAACATGCAGCTGCATCAGACTGAAGAGAATGAGGTTTATGCCTGGTACCTGGAAGAGCTATCCTTTAATGATAGGATCTATGGATTGATACACTTGCCTTCTTTTGTTACCCAAGTTGCCAGATCTGAGCAGCTGAACCAGGCCATCTATCCTCCTGAACAGCTTAGAGCCTTAACCCCCAATAATTCAGCTGTATTATTTAAAGGCTGTGGCATCTTAACTGTCACCAACTGCCAAGTTGTTGAGTTTAACTCTAGAATCCTTGACACTTGCCCTGGAGCTTCTCATGTCTACAATGCCAAGAACTGTGCCAACCCAGGAGAAGGGGATGACGCTGAATTGGTTACTGCTGAGGTCATGCAGACCCTTAATTGCAGCAGCTTACCTCTATCCCACCTCACCCTGAAGGTTGGCATTCCAGTGATGATCCTTTGGAATATTTATGCCACTGAAAGTCTATGCAATAGTATAATGACCATAGTCACAACCCTTTTCCAAAACACAATTGAAGTTACAATTATCTCTGGGATTTATCAGGGCCGCCACTGTCTTATTCCCCAACTAACAATGGTTGAGGAGGAAGAGTTTTATTTTACTCTACAGCACTGGCAGTTTCAAATCTGCCTAGGATTTGCCATGACTTTCAACAAGTCTCAAGGTCAGTCCTTGAGCCACGTGGGTGTTGATCTCACACATGATCCCTTTTCTCATGGTCAGCTCTATGTTGCTCTTTCCCGTACCACTGATGTGCAATGCATCATAGCCTTAATTGATCCAGATCATAATCACAGTCAGACCCAAAATGTTGTATATCCAGAAGTCTTTCTCTGCTAGCTCCTCAGCCTGAGTAAGCCTTTAAATACATCTTTTAACACAATAAACCTTTATTTACACACAATATCAATAAATACTGATAATTCTCATCATAATAAAGTTATAACACTAAAGATTAAAACGCTATTAAAAAGCAACTAGTAGAGTCAATATCACTGAAATATTTATAAAAGAAAACACATACCAGCAGACTGCCGCAAAAGAGTGAAGCTGAGTGTAGCACAGCTTTGCTCTTTTGGCAGCCTGCCTACACATCTTTCCTTCTACCAGCTATAGACTAGAAATGCATACCAGTAACCATCATCAAACGCTTTTTACCAGCTATAACTGGAAACACATACCAGTGGGCTGCCGTAAAAGAGTGAAGCTGAGCGTAGCACAGCTTTGCTCTTTTAGCAGCCTGCCTGCACATCTTTCCTTTTACCAGCTATAGGCTAGAAACACATATCAGCAATCATCATCAAACACGTTTTACCAGCTATAACTGGAAACATGTATCAGCAGGCTGCCATAAAAGAGTGAAGCTGAGCGTAGCACAGCTTTGCTCTTTTGGCAGCCAGCCTGATACATCTTTTCTTTTACCAGCTATAGGCTAGAAACACATACTAGCAAAAAATTATCAAACACTTTTTACCAGCTATAACTGGAAACATGTATCAGCGGGCTGCCGTAAAAGAGTGAAGCTGAGCATAATACAGCTTTGCTCTTTTGGCAGCCAGCTTGACACATCTTTCCTTTTACCAGCTATTGCCTAGAAATGCATAACAGCAACCATCATTAAACACTTTTTACCATATATAACTGGAAACACATATCAGTGGGCTGCCGTAAAAGAGTAAAGCTGAGTGTAGCACAGCCTTGCTCTTTTGGCAGCCTGCCAGACACACCTTTCCTTTTACCAACTAGAGTTTAACAAAATAGCTTTAAAAAGCCACTTATTTAAATAAACAAAAAAATGTGACTCAACTAGAATACCTGGACGTATACCCAGGTGGGATGCCAAAAAGGGCAAAGCGGGCATAGCTCAGCTTTGTTCTTTTGGCATCCCACCCGCCACACCACACTTGTCTTCTTTACCCTGCCGGTTTGCCAGCAAGGCTTTTTCTTGAGTGCTGGCCTGGAAAAACTTTCCTGTTTTTAAGTCCAAACTGGGCCAACAACACTATTGGTTGTGCCTATCAAACAGTTTGGTTTTGATGGTTGATGCTTGCCGCAGAGGGGTTGTTGGACACTTGGCAGTGTCTCGTGGCATCCCAGCCTGCGGCAGTTGAAATTAAAGTAGATTTTATAGAAGATGGATTTAAACTAATCCAGTTTGATATAAAGGTAAGACATTTAAACTTATACTTAAAAACTTATTGATAGCCATTGGAGTTAGAAATGAAATCATGAGCAATGATTGGTCAATCAGTCTATTTCTCCGCCAAGAAGATAAGATTAGCATTGACTAAGCCAAGGTAAGCCTTAACTAAACACAATACTAACTTTTCCAGTTCAAACTTTATAGATTCTTTTCAAAACAAAGGTAAGCTTCAAAATAAGCATATAATACTAACTGTTTTAAGAATATATGATCAAGAATATTAAAGGGAAGCATATTATTTTTAAATTCAAAGCTAACTTTGATTTGAAAAGGTAACTATTTTTTAAAAAAAGCCAATTCATTTCAAAAATCAAAGGCTTAATTCCAGGTAATCATTTTAAATAACTACTAATCTTCTTCAAATCCTTTTGAGATGAGCTTGATTGACAGCAGATCAGGGTGGGTAAGTTATTTTTTCATCAAATTTACTAACCTAGATTAAAAGATTAAGATTTTTGCCCTGAAGATCTTGGTTTAGTAAGTATTATTTTGATCAACTAATCTTCTTTAACCAAGCTGCATTTCAGGTAAGCCTGTTCTTAAAAATACTACTTTCATTTCCTTTTAGATAGACTTAGTCTACAGCAGATCTTAGGGTGATAAGTTTTTTTTACTAAATTACCAGCCTTGATTAAAAAATACAGACCTTTGCCCACAAGCAGATCTTGATTTTGGTAAGCCATTTTTTCTAAATTTACTAAACTTAATTAGGGACTCCCAGCTTTTTATCCCAAAGCCAATCTTGGACCAGGTAAGCTTTTTACTGCTTACCAACCTTTTTTAAAAAACCCACAAACTTCCCCCCTTGCAGCAGATCTTAGGGTTGGTAAGTCATTTTTCACTAATTTTTACTAACCTTAATTTCAAGCCCCAGATTTCTGCCTACAGCAGATCCTGGCTTGGGTAAGTTTTTTTTATAGTAAACATATATTTTAACAAAAAACTGTTTCTCCAATTTAGTTTTTTGATCCAACTATCCGTTTAAACCCAAATTTAACTACTAATTCTTTAGTAATATATCCTGAACTAATTGCTTAAAATTAATTATTAAAAATATAATTATTTTCTTTTATTTTTTGAACTTATTAGTTTTTAAAAGAAACACTTGGTGGATACTTTGCAAAGCTTTATTGCCAAAACTACAGATTATCACACAAGAACTTTTAAATTATTATAGCAAGACTTATGCTTAGCTTATTTTATACTGTAGATTTGAAAAATAGGTTTGGCATTTGTTTTCAGTTTATAGATCTGACTAGCATAGTTTCAAAAAATACTAGGCAACTTTAAAAGATCTAAAACAACTGTATTGCTTAAAAAAAGAGTATTTTATTATAGGTATTTTTTATTAATTGTATTTGCCTTATTATTTTTAAAGATCTCTGTATTAAAGCTACTTTGTTGCTTACCTACCAAAAAAATACAACCCCTAAAGAATTAAAATATTGTTACTTTTTTTAAAAAAAATTGGGATGTCTTTTATTTCTGAGCTTTTTGCTATAGATTAAAAGAATAAATATGCTAAAGAAATTAAACCCAGCCAAATGAAGAAAATGTTTTAGAAATATCCACACTATCTCAGATACTGCTAAAAAAAGCAAAAAGTATAAGCTTATAAGTGGAATCTAATGGCATAAAAAATACTTATTTTAGAGCTACAATAAAAAAGATGAACATGTCAGAACAAAAATTAAACAAAACAAACTAAACAAAACATCATATTTCAAATAAAATTTTTGTATCATATGATAATGCTTATAGACTACATCAGCTAAGCTGGAGAAGGATATATATTTATATTAAATGCTTAAAATTTAAAATAAAGGTATTGATTTGCCCTTTGGAATTCAGAAACTGTTATTGAAAATTATTTCAAAGTATTGTAGTTTCAAAATAATGAAAGAATTATTCAATCTTCCATCTCTTAAATGCCAAAAGTATAATCCATAATAAAAAAATAAATTGCTAAATAAGACCTTGCTGATAGTTTAATAGAGATAGTTGTATAGCATCTTTTTATACTTCTCTGAAGTAAGTTGCACAATCAAAACAACTATAATTTTTATAATAAAAAACTGTATTTTTGAAAACTACTAAATCATCTTAGAAACAAGAATTATGAACAAAATTAGAATTTTTGCTAAAACTATCAAAAAGCCTTTCTGCTAGACTAACAGAAAGATACCAGTGAGCAGCTGTAAAAGAGAAAGCTAACCATAACTCAACTGTTTTATTTTGGTACCCTGCTCACTACATATAGCTTTATACTCAATGATTTCTGCTAAGCTTTTAACCCTGGCTTAAAACTTTGTAAATAATATATAATTATCTCTAATTCAAAAAAGCTAATTATCAGCTCTGAGACTAGAAACACACCATTGGGCTGCTGTAGAAGAGTAAAGCTAAGTGTAGCAGAGCTGTGCTCTTTTGGCAGCCTACCAACAACAAAGGCTTTTTACAGTTATAGACTAGAAACACATACCAGTGGCTGCTGTAAAAGAGTGAAGCTGAGCTAGCACAGCTTTTCTCTTTTGGTCTGCAGCCTGACACAACTTTCCTTTTACCAGTTATAGACTAGAAACACATACCAGCAATCATTATCAAACACTTTTTACCAGCATTAATTGGAAACACATACCAGCAGGCTGCCAAAAAGAGTGGAGCTGAGCATAGCACAGCTTTGCTCTTTTGGCAACCAGCCTGACACATCTTTTCTTTTACCAGCTATAGGCTAGAAATGCATACCAGCAACCATTATCAAATGCTTTTTATCAGATATAGACTAGAAACACGTACCAGCGGGCTGTCATAATAGAGTGAAGCTGAGCGTAGCACAGCTTTGCTCTTTTATGCAACCTGCCTGACACATCTTTCCTTTTACCAGCTATAGGCTAGAAATACATACCAGCAACCATCACAACACTTTTTATCAGATATAACTGGAAACACATATCAGCGGGCTGCTGTAAAAGAGTGAAGCTGAGCGTAGCACAGCTTTGCTCTTTTGGCAGCCAGCCTGACACACCTTTCCTTTTACCAGCTATAGGCTAGAAATGCATACCAGCAATCATCATTAAACGCTTTTTACCAGATATAACTGAAAACACATATCAGCAGGCTGCCGTAAAAGAGTGGAGCTGAGCATAGCACAGCTTTGCTCTTTTGGCAGCCTGCCTGCCTGACACACCTTTCCTTTTACCAGCTAGAGTTTAACAAAATAGTTTTAAAAGGCCACTGATTTAAATAAACAAAAATGTGACTCAACTAGGATGCCTGGACGCATATATAGGCGGGATGCCATAAAAGGGCAAAGCAGGCAAAGCTCAGCTTTGTTCTTTTGGCATCCCGCCTGCCACACCACGCTTGTTAATTTATACCCATATTGCCACATTAAAAATGTCTAAATTGATTTTTTTTATTTCCAGGTAGCTAAAAAAAGTTGTCAGTTTTTTGACAAAAATTTATTTAAGAATATTTTACTTTTGAAAAATAAGTCCCAAAGTATTTTTGATAATTTTCAGGAAACCATGATCTCTTGGTTGTGTCACAACAAACTAATTATAGCTCAGTATCAAGATTGAGGAAGACAACAGTTCAATAGAAAGGACAAAAAATAGGAATACTATGTAGCTTTATTTGGAAGACTTAGTTAATATACTAGAAAGAGAACCAATTAATTCATCAAAGGGGTGCCATTGTGATAGGATCCATGTGTAATGTGAGAGGCAAATATCTAATCAAGGTTTTGACACTTTAGATTCAATTAGACACCTAATTAAAAGTTATTGGCTGTATTTTGACTCTGACAGTAAGATACCTAATATTGTCAAATATGTTATGAAGTGTCTCTATGAGAGCCTCCTATGTATTATAAGATAAATTGGCAGGCAGAAGTCAATCTTGGTTGCAACACTCCTCTTACCACCTGTTTGTTGTCCAGCACTAGAATCAGAATCTTCAAAAGATCCAGATGGTGTGTAAAAACTTTTCTGAGCAGGTACAGTGGTGTAATATCATAATTGGTCATGATTGAGATTCTTAGTGTTGTATTAGGTGTCTTCAAGCTGGTGAATATGATTGTTGTTTTCACACTGTCACTCTGAAGAACTCAATGTAGTTAGGTTTAAGCTTTGCAGAATTGAGGAAAAAAGTATAAACATAATTAACTATCATTATCTGATTCTAATACTGAGGCAGAATCTGTTGTGAAATTGATTTTCTTAGGTCTTTTGATTGTCTTGGCAAATAATAGTTAACATATTTGTCATAGATTGAATGAATTATGTTACAATAGAAAATCAAATGGAGGGGATAATACATCCTTATCAAACCTGAAATCAGCAAAGAACCGCGGCCAAACCCCTGAAAGAATTAGACAACTTGAACGCTGTCATAGACAAAAAATTGGTCAAGGTTGGGGTTGCCCAAATAGACCTCAAAAATCTGGACCTGCATTATTTTTCCCCAAATAATTAGACAACTTGAACGCTGTCATAGATAAAATGGGTCAAGGCTGGGGTTGCCCAAATAGCCCTCAAAAATCTGGACCTGCATTATTTTTCCCTAAATAATTATGATAAAAAAATCACGTGTTATACGTTATTTGGGGATGGCAGTGCTTGATCCGCTGGTTGCCAAAATTTCTCAAATTATGACGTCACCAACTTGAATCCCAAGGCAGGACCACCAACTTCTGAAAATATTCTTGCCAGCCAATCAGAAGCTGCAGAATCCCCCCTGCCCCATCCTAAACTCTCTTAAGACTTTCTCCTCTCCTCTCTGGAAACTTGTTTCTAGATAGCTTAATTTACCACAAAAATAAAAGGAAAGTTTCTGAAAATGATGGCTCATTTGGGGCTGTTTGCCCACCTCCTCAAAAGATTAGCCTCTGTGGCCATCAAGGTGGCCATAGATTTCATGGCTGCCACCTGGCCCGCTCTTTATATGTCAACTCCATCTGATTTTCTCTCAAATTTACCCTGAAAATCACGTTCCTATTGACAATTTTCATCTCAATCTTTTTTTACACCACTGTTGGGTCCAAGATGTTGAAGCCATCCTCCTGATTTGGTCTCCTGCTTGTCAAGCAACTTACAATTTGTCTGTTATACCCTCATTGTATCTCCTTGAATCACGCTGCATACCATTTTGCCTTAACATTATCTAGAAACCTATTTTTGCGTCTTGCTCTTGTCATTTACTTTTGGTTAGCCCAGTTAATTTCCAAAATCTTATCATATCCTTCTACAACTATTTGGTTCATGATAGCCACCAGTTTTAACACTGGTGTCATGTTTTGGATTGTTTTGAAGTGGAGGGGGTGCATTTGCTTTCAAAATGCTTACACCTATGGCCAGTATGTGAAGCCTTGATTGGCCCTCTTACCTTTTTTGCTCTTCAATCCCAGCCCTCCCAGCTGAACTTGCCTGTGTTCTATCCCAGGCTTTAGGAGGGCCCAAATTCTCATTCCCTAGTACCTTGGTAGCTTCCCGCTGTTGCATTGCTGATGCTTTACGCCAGTTGACGGGTCCCACATTGCGCTGGCTAGTTGACACGCTCTCCAAACATCCCGCGCTGGTTGATGATATCTCACCTATGGCAATCACTCTGAACGCGTCAATGCAACCAACAATACCCCGACTGTGGGGTTCCTGTCCACCAGTCCCCAAGTGTGTCCTGGATTGTAGCCAGGGACTGGCTGGAAGGGGTTATCATTCTCTAGTAAGGGGAAATGTATCTCAGAAATAAGTATAGGGGTCAAAATGTGCTTTTATTCACTCTCAGAAGGAAGATTACCTTAGAAACCTTCTGGTATATGGCCTGGGGGGGTCAAGGAAACAATATGGATTTTTCAATACTTGGGGTCCTTCAACAATATATTGGACTCCTTGTACTTGGTCTTGGACTTCTGCACCTTAGTCTTGGACAACTGCTCCTTAGACTTGGACTCCTGCTCCCTAAACTTGGACTCTGGCGCCACACTTAGGATCCAGCTTCCTATTCTTGGGCTCCTGCTCCGTTATCTTGGGTTGTATCAGTCCAATCAAGCTCCTGCTGGTGATCAAAAGGCTTCCAAAACCTCTTGGCAGAAACTCAAAAGACCTGGGAAAGACCTTGAAAAGACATCAAAAAGATCCTGTAACTTTCCAGCCAGCCACCTTCTTATAGTGTCCTTTTTCCAATGGTTCCGCCTTCAAAATGGCTTTTTCATAAGCTTAAACCATTGTCGCTCACTTTTTCCTATGATAACTTAAGCTTACAAACTTACTTTCTCAAAAGCTTAAAGTATTAATTCACTATTTCCTCACTTATACTTTAAGCTTTTGGCTTCCAACCAATCATTTTCATCAGGAAACCTGCCAGAACTCAACCAATGAATGTAGAGCGCAGAAACAGATCATTTCTGAAGTTCCACTGGGATCCAACTATGAAAAAGATTTTCACAGCTCAAACAGCTCAAATTGACAACTCTTGGCACACCAAAGCATTAACTGGTCCACTATTTTGTCACCATTCTTCCCTGCATTCAACCTGAACCAATTTAAATAGTAGAATACTATTTAAATTGTCCTTTCTGGACCTCTTCAACGTTTTCCCTATATATTTACAAATATTGTAAAAATCCAAGGAAAACGTCCCACCAAAACAACTTTGTATCCAGCTTTCATAGCAACATACCTTTGTCTATCCTAGGAACTTAATAAATAAATATCTTACTCACACTTCCATTCACATTCCTTCTTGATTTTAATACTAAACCAAGGCAAAATATTCTACATTTTCCCACTTTGGAAAATCAATTTAGCAAAATCTTGGCTCATTTTTCCGGACCACCAGTTTTTCATCATCTTATGATCCTTCAGCCAGCTCATTTCAGTCTCCAACAGCTCATACCAGTCCTACAGCTACTTCTTCCACAGAAGTCACTAAACTTTCATTTGGCCAACATAAGCCCTGCCTGCAAACCACCAAACATGTGGATCATCACACTGACCCTCCTATCTCTCGTTCTTTTGTCTTTGCCAGGGCCAGCAGCTGCTAGGCAAATTTCTCACTCTCTTCCAAGAGGCAGCCCAGAATGTCACCCTACCCAAATCTGCTAAACTTTCTGCTCTTAAAGTAGCGTTAGATTTGACAGGGGCTGGCTTACCTCTGTGGTCTGAACCTGTTGGCTTGCTTCAAGATTTAATTTGGTGATTACACAACTATACAACAAGTAAGACTAACCAGCTCAACAAGGCTGATCCCAGTCATTCAACTTTAATTTCCATTAATTTGAACAACTTGGATGAAGCTCATAGTTTAGAAATTTTGCTTCAAAACTCACCTGTGTCCTCACCTATTTGCTCAAATCATTTCCAAGCTAAAGCAGCTAAGAACATAACCATTGATAGCCCTGAGAAACAAACCACACAATATGAATTAAAATGGATCCAGAACTCAGACTCTACTCAGGCTACTGCTAATACCCTCTGTATCTTGGATTCCGTAAAATACGCCACTATGCCAAAGGAACACCCCTGGTAGATGGTGGAGATTATGCTCTTCACGCATCACCACAAAAGTTGTTCTCCCTCAATAGTCTATCTAATGTGACTATTGGGGGGCATGGTGAGTCCCCTTCTTATTTTTCAGATGATTCACTCTTTGATTACCAGCGTAGCCCTGCCACTCCTAGATCCTTATCTATGCGTATCAGTTGTGACAACCCTGTCCTACCTCAAAGCTTTTCTCTATCAACCATCTTAGGGGCCTTGAATCTGTCCCTAGCTTCTTGTATTGAGGACCCCTTGACACTGTTTGACGCTGACTCCCCTGAGCTGAACTCCCCCCTGGGTTTATCCCTGTGATGATCCACATTTTTGGTGGTTTTGCAGGCAGGGCTAATGTTGGCCAAGCAAATGTTTGGTTGTTTGTTGGAGGTGAGCCTAGTAGGTAACATGGTCTACTAGGGTAAGTAAGGTGAGCCTAGTAGGTAACATGGTCTACTAGGGGTAAATGAGGCCTGCCTGGTAGGTAACATAGGACTACCAGGGGCAGATGTTGCCTCCACCCAGCAGAAGGAATTGGCTGCTTTGGGCTATAGTGCTTCACCCTGCAGGAAACTGTGGCTGCAGAAGGATGAAGACTGAAATAGCGAGCAAGGAACTTTTTCTGTCTGGGGGGGAGTAGGTTTTGGACCCCTGGCAGGTAACGTGGGCTGCCAGGGAAGGGAAGAGCCTTGAGAGCTTGTTGTACCCTAATACCCTTACAGGAGGTCTGTGAGCAAGAATCCTACATAACAGACTGGTAGGGTGTCCTTGTTTATGCCCCTATGAGAGCTTTGGAGAAACCCAAGGTGAGCATTGGAGGGTATAGACTTTCTCAGAGGTGTCACCAAGGCGGCTTTCTTGGGAAAGCAAGCTGCAGAACTTGGTATGATCAGGCCTCTGGGAAGTAGAGCTGATTACTCTGAAACTGAAAGCCCAGACTTAATCACCTGGGTGAGTAAAGACAACACATAGACAATGATCTATGGTTGAATGGCCTAAGTGAATTTCCACTTGTGAGGGCCCAATCAAACGCCAGTTCAATGTAGACTCATGCCTGGGTCTACAAGTTCTGGTAATGGGGACTGAGATAAAGAACCAAGGTGGTTCACAGAATTAACAGATAAAACTAGCAGGAGGGACTTTTTGTTCACAGTGAAGGCTAGTTGATGGACTGTTAATTAATATTGAATTATGGGAACCAATATGGTTCAGTATGTAGAAGGAACAAAGGAGGTTTCTAGTGAGGATTGGTGGAGGAATTGGTTGAGGATAAGTTGAAGGGCAAGAAGATTATGATGAAGGGCTAGCTGATCATAAAGAAGGATGGCCAAAGGATCAGAAGTTGGTGCTGAATAACTGATGAGCTTAGAGGATGAACTAGCCAGACAAGATGCAGAGGCTGGAAGAGCTGATTTTAGTGACTTCTGAGGAGAAATACAGATAAAAAGAAGCAGTTAAAGAATAATTGAATACTGCCTGATTTAAAAGGATTAAAAACCATATGATTAAAAAGAAAGAGAAGAAAAATTAATATATAGTTTATTAGAACTATATATTATTTTAGAAAGAAAAATTAAAGAGGAAAGGAGCTAGAAAGAAGCTGGAAGAAGAACAGAGAAACTATGAAGGCAAAAAAGCAAATTTTGCTGAGAACAACTAGGAGAGGTGACAGAACAAACAGCAAGTGGGTTTGAAGTTGCAAAACGTTGAGAGAAACATAGAGAAAAACAGAGAAACATTGAAAAATCAAAGGGTTAAAGTTTGACTAAGTAAAACATATGTGAAAGCGCTCAAGATTTGCCGGGGAAACATGACGGGAATTACGGAAAAACTGTTCAAAACACAGAGCAGTTGTTTACCAGGAGCAGGACAGCATCAAGTTCAAACCAGGGTCAAGGCAGGCCATCTGGGGAAACCTTTTTGACAAAACCGTTGAATCAAGGCGTATGATTGGCTACAAGCCAGAGTCTATTTGATCAGTGTTTTAAGGGCTTTAACTTAAGAGTTAAAGCCTAAAAAATGAGGAGCAGTAGCAGAAAATTCAGGGCTTTCATTGGCTGAAGTAAGTTTAAAGGTTTGATATATTATAGAAGAAAAAAAGCAGGATAGTTTAAGCTTTGAAGAACCAGAGTTCTAAGAGGGGTTTTTGGTCTGAAACAAGGGGCTATAAAAGGGGGAGCTATCTGAGACTCTTCAGGGACTGAATGAAGTGGATTACAAAGGCCACAAAAGCTGAAGAAGGAGCCAAAGACCAAGAATAGGAAGCCAGAGCTAGCAACAGACCGCAGGAGGCTAAGATGGGAACACAGGAGCCCAAGATCAAGGTGCAGGAACACAAGACTAAAGTGCAGGAGCACAAGACCAAGGAGCAGGAGCTGAAGACCAATTACAAGGAGTCTAAGATATTGTTGAAGGACTCCAACTATTGGCAAATCCATATTGTTTCCTTGACCCCCTGTGGCATATACCAGAAGGTTTCTAAGGGGATCTTCCTTCTGAGAGGAATAAAAGCCCATTTTGACCCCTATACATATTTCTGAGATACATTTCCCCTTACTAGAGAATAACAACCCCTTCCAGCTGGTCCCTGGCTATAATCCAGGATACACTTGGGGACTGGTGGACAGAAACCCCACAATCCCCCTCCATGTTCTCTGCTGATTCTATCAATAAAGAGTTTTCTGGGTACTTGTTGCTTTCAGTTAGCTTCCTCTTCTATGCCTCTCCTTCTGTAGTTCATACACAAGTATAAACTAGCGCCAAAGTTAATTTCATAAGTATTGGCCTGTCAGAAAGACTTGGACTGGATTTAGTTACAGGAGGTCTGGTCAAAGGGGGGAATTCCACTACTTTCTGCTCTCTTGATGTGTCTAAACCCCTGGTGTTTAGGGTTGGTAACCACATATTTACTGAGAGGTTTTATGCAGTCAAAGACCTAGTATATCCTGTTATTTTGGGAATAGGATGGTGGAGAAAATACAATGTTGCCTCCCACCTCAAGGCCAACTTGCTCCTCCTCACTTTGCTCTGGGGTCTCCTTCTCCTTGCCCCTGCCGGACGCTTCCTTGTGCAAGAATGATTCTAGTCTATCACTATGTGACCAGATCAGCCCACTTGCTGCTTCAAGCCCGTTACCTCCATGCATAAGCCATCTGGCAGCCATTTTTGACCCTGCTAGGGCTGATAGACTGCCTAAGCATTCCCAATTCAACTTCTCCTTTTGCCTCACAGTTGACTTAGTAAAGATCAACTCCCTCATCTACCCTCTCACCCTCCCAGAAGAGGATGCTCTCAATTTGTGGATCAATGAAATGCCCCCTAAAGGATGGATTGTCCTCTCTACTTCCCTGGTATGTGCTCTGCTGTTATTTATGGGAAATGCTGACAGGTTGTTATGCCTGTGTATCAACTACAGCCTGCTAAATAATGTGACAGTTCCAGATCCGTACCCTACTCCACTAGAACCCCAGATTGCCAGGTTTGTGGAGAAGGCTAGAGTCTTCTCAAAATTAGAATGTATGAACACCTTCAATCAGGTGCATATCAAAGAAGGTCAGGAATGGTTAACAGCCTTTTGATGTCAGATAGGCGTATTCCAATTCAACGTCATGCCTTTTGGGTTGAAGAACACTCCAGCTTGCTTCCAGCAGTTAATAGACTCCAGGTTGGGGGACCTTGTAGGCACGTGTGCAGTAGCATATGCTGATGACATTCTTGTTTACTCCCCAGATGAAGAGTCCCATAAGCTGCACCTGACTCAAGTCCTCCAGAGGCTCTTAGATGCTGATTTAACCATCAAGCTGAGTAAGTGTGCCTTCTTCCAGGAGTCAGTACCCTTTCTAGGAAACATCATTCTTAAAGATGATCACTCTATTATGCCAGATAAAGAGGCTGCCATTAGGGACTGGAAAACCCCTATCACACTCACCAAACTTCATAGCTTCTTGGGCACCTGCACGTTCCTGAAGAAGTTCACCCCCACTTATTGGAACAGGCAGCCCCTCTCTACAAAGCCTCATCACTGAAAGCTTTCTCATGGTCCAAGGAATGTAACAACGTCTTTGAATCTGTCAAATCTCTATTCCTCTCAGCCCTGGTGCTACAGCACACTGACCACAATTGCCCCTTTATATTAGCTTGTGACACCTCCAGCTTTGCCATCACAGCCGCGCTACTTCAAGAAGGAAGCAAAGGCTTAAAATGCCCAGTAGGTTACTTCTCCCATAAGATGACACCTGAAGAGCTGAATTACATGATTTATGACAAAGAACTCATGGTGGTGGTTGAAGGCCTGGCTCACTGGCAACACCATTTACAGGGAGATAAACACAAAGTGATAGTGTGAACTGACCACAAGGCCCTTCTATACTATCAAGCACCACGCCTCCTCACGCCACGTCAATCTTGTTGGTTCATCAAACTAGCCTGCTTTAGATTCTCCTATGAATTTATCAAAGGCAAGGACAATCACTTAGCCAATGCATTGAGCCAGAACCCAGCCTTTTAACCAGATTCCTCAGAGGTCTGTTAGTGGAATACACACAATGATATTCATTGAGCAGGTAAAAAGGGACCCGGAAACCCCCACCGTCCTGGCAGTGATCACAATGTCCACAGATACCCCAGCAACTACCCAAGACCCCCTAATCCTAGAAGGCACTCTTTGGCTACAAACAACCCCACATCACAAGAGCAGCTGGCCTCAGAAGGGTCCCACCCACCTCCACCATTCCTTAACCCCCAGCTGCCGCTTCCCAGTGAGGAAACACAACCCCTCCACAGTCAAATCCTCCTTGCGCAGCCTCTGTCTGCCTTGTACCCTAAACTGGTCAAGCTTGCCTTAGATAACGGGAGCTCTACACCACAAGGTTATCAGGAAAACAAGGGTGTGCTTCTCCATCAAGGCTTGTGGTGGGTCCTGGAAGGCCCTCTGCAACTATAAGTTATCCAGGCCCATCATGACACCCTAGCAGCGGGTCATCCTGGCAAGACTAAGACAATAGAGCTGATCTGCTGCTCATATAGCTGTAAAGGCATCACAGCCAATGTGGCTTGGTACACCAAGGACTGCCTCACCTGCTGCAGAGCCAAACCAAGAAGATTAGCTAAGCAGGCCTCTTTGTCCCCCCACAAGAAGCCGACAGCCCCTGGACGTCCATCTCCATGGATTTCATTGTACAACTCCCCCACTCTCAAGGTTATGACGCCATCATGGTAGTGGTTGACCACTTTACCAAATTCTCACACTTCATTCTGTGTGATACCAAAGTTACGGCAGTTGACACTGTCCACCTTTTCATTGACAATGTGTTTGCACTACACAGCCTACCCCAAGAGATAATCAGTGACCGTGGACCCCAGTTCACAGCCCAGCTTTACAAAGGGTTGATGGAAAACTTAGGAATATGACCATGTTGCTCAACTGCTTTCCACCCCCAGTCAGATGGGCAAACAGAACAGGTGAACCAAACCCTGGAGACTTATCTCAGGTGCTACTCCACATCACACCATGACAATTGGGCAGACCTCCTCCCCCTAGCACAGTTTGCATATAATAATCCAGCCCACACCTTGACAGGACTCTTGCCCTTCTATGCATCATACAGTTATAACCCCACATTCAATGTAGGCCCTTGTCCTACATCCATTACCCAGGCTTCAAACAACCGGGCTATCCAAATCAGGGAAGTCCAGGCAGAGCTGAAGCTTACTTTGGCGTCCTCTGTGAGAGTTTACAAGCAATATGCAGACTGTAAGAGAAGGGAGGGTCCATCTTATCAACCAGGAGACCTGATGATGTAGACGCCCAGAACGTTTGCCTCAAGGTCCCATGCCAAAAACTGGGCCCCAAAAGAATTGGCCCCTTTAAGGTTACCAAGAAGGTTGGCCTGACTGTATACCTTCTCAACCTACTCCCACCATCTCTATATATCCAGTCTTCCACAAATCTCTCCTGACCCAATAAACTGGCCCTGTTCTCTCTCATCCTGAACCCCTACTAGTTGATGGGGACCTCAAGTACGAGGTTGAAGCCATAGTGAGTTCCAAATATCACAAGTGCTCCCTACGGTACCTAATAGCCTGGAAAGATTTCCCAGAATCAGACTATAGTTGGGTCCCAGCCAAAGAATGTGGCCACTGCTCCCAACTGATAAGAATATCATGCCAAATTCCCTGATGCCCCTGGCCCCCCACCTAAACTAAAAGTCACCTCAGGACCACCACCCTCTGTGCCATGAAGTTACCACACCCCCACAAGAACTATGCCCTAGCCAACGTGACCTCAGGTGGCATCTCCCCTACCAAGAGAGAAGAGGGTGATGTTACGGTAGAAAATCAAATGGAGGGAATAGTACGTCCTTGTAAAACCCAAAATCAGCAAAAAACTGCGGCCAAACCCCTGAAAGAAAGAGACAACTTGAACACTGTCATAGACAAAAAATGGGTCAAGGCTGGGGTTGCCCAAATAGCCCTCAAAAATCTGGACCTGTCTTATTTTTCCCCAAATAATTATGACAAAAAATCACGCGTTATACATTATTTGGGGATGGCAGCGCTTGACCCGCTGGCTGCTGAAATTTCTCAAATTATGACGTCACCAACTCAAATCCCAAGGCAGGACCACTAACTGCTGAAAATATTCTTGCCAGCCAATCAGAAGCCACAGAATCCCCCCTGCCCCATCCTAAACTCCCTTAAGACTTTCCCCTCTCCTCTCTAGAAACTTGTTTCTAGATAGCTTAATTTACCACAAAAGTAAAAGGAAAGTTTCTCAAAATGATGGCTCATTTGGGGCTGTTTGCCCACCTCCTCAAAAGATTAGCCTCTGTGGCTGTCAAGGTGGCCATAGATTTCATGGCTGCTACTTGAACTGCTCTAAATATGTCAACTCCATCTGATTTTCTCTCAAATTTACCCTGAAAATCACGTTCCTATTGACAATTTACATCTCAATCTTTTGTTACACCACCATTTGGTCCAAGATGTTGAAGCTGTCCTCCTGATTTGGTCTCCTGCTTGTCAAGCAACTTAAAATTTTTCTGTTATACCCTCATTGTATCTCCTTGAATCACGCCACATACCATTTTGCCTTAACAGAATAGACATTAAGTTGTCCATCTAGGAATCAAGCAACAGAACAGTTGCTTAATTGCTTTATTGCATTATGGTTTTAATAAGGTTAATGACATTTAAAACGCTCTTAAAACAGGTGTTTAAGGTGCCTTTCAAATGCGCACAAGACATGGGCTTTACTTCCAAGGTTAATAATAAAACAACAAAGTTATTGCCACCTGCCTCCTTAAGTTAGGGTGCGTGAAATCAGTTGTTCTCTTACGCAAAACTTTCTGCTATGCCAAATCACTCCCTTCTATTAGGAAATTCATTCTTTCTGTGCCTCTCTTCCCCCATTGAAAATTCTCCCACCTCACACTATATAAGTGCAATACTATCATAATAAACACTAGTTTTGTCTTTACACCTTTATATTCTTCTGTCCTATTACAGGCTGCCACTATACCATCAACAGGTATAGTAATAAGAATTAGGTCCCTGACTAACTGTTTGTAGAAATTAGCAACTCTTTGCTGCTAGCTTTACAACATGTCCCCTTCTTGACCTTCTTCCTTCTATTCTTGGCAGCGGCTTTTCCTTGCCCACCAAAATTGTCAAACGCAATCAATAACTTGTAGTAGGAGATAAACATGACATCATCTGATAGACCAGTCAAGCATAAGACCAGGGTTGATTTGATGTCTAGATCATACAGGGATCCTCAGTGCCATCCCATTGGTTGCTGTCAAAATTGGTAAGAACCTGTATGAAAGCCATCTTTCTGTGCATCCAGAGCTGCACCATACGCTCAGGCACCCAAATGCTATGGTGCGCAATTTGCTTCTGGACCTGGGTCAATGGAAGCTTGGGGTCCCGCTGGAGGAGGTCAAGCATTATTGGGTATGCCTCATTGATTTGGGACTCAGGGGCCTTCTTGGGATTCTTGACTGTCCTGATCAGATTGCCCCTGTTCATCAGGTTGTTGAATTCCTGCATTACAGTAGCTTGGGTAAATTGCAACTGGGCAGCAATCTGTTCCCAGGACAGACCCTGTAGATTCAGTGCCACAATTTACTGAAGAATTTGGGCAGTGAGATTTGTTGCTTGGGGCGCTGGGCAGGGGGAGATGAAGCCTGGTTGGCTGTAGAGGGAGCAGGTTGGCTGGTGGCAGGAAGTTGTTCCAAATCAAGGTTGCCATCCTGATGGGTTGGTTGATGGGCAGCTTGTGTGGGGGTGGGTACAGGAGCAGGGGCAGAGCTAGACTCTAAGTGACTCTCAAACAAGTCAAAGCCATATGGGTCAGGGGTCAGTAACAGGTCAGCTTCCTTGTTACCTGCCTCAAAGGCTAGGGTGTAAACAGGTGCCTCCACATTCTGAGACTTGCCTCCATTGAATCTGGCTTGGCTGCTTGTGCCATTGAAGATGTGCTAGTAAAAACCATTGTAAAAAACCTAGGATAAAATCACTAAAAGTAGAAATTTTAAAATTTAATGATTTATTTTTATTGTAATCTCAAGTCCATATTTGGAAGGTTCTCAAAACCATTTCATACAGATCAGGATCCATGAAAATGAATAAAATGCCTCTGTTCCAAAATATGATAGCTGTTGATTGGCTATTAAATTGATAGTTTTCTATTTTAGGCTGCTCATGCTACACTTTTTGTATGACTTCATTTCATTTCATGATTTTTGAATCTTGCTTCTAGATTGCCCAAATTTTATTTCATTTTAGTCCTTCTGTTGGTGCCTCATATGAATCCTGATTGGATTATAATATACTCTGGAACAGCATCCATCCATTTTACTTGTTGTGTCAGTTCATTTTGTTTGTGGTTTGAACTACACTGCTTGATGTTTGATAAAATTTTGTATAATGGGCTAGTGAAATTTCGTTTTTTTGTTTGACAGTTCATCTATTAACCAAAACTACTTAAATTACTTGATTCCTGAATCTTGTGCAACTTGGATTTTGTTCAAATCTGAAATTATTTTGTTTAAATCTGATGTATTTTTGGTTGTGCCATAGCTTTTAAAACTACTGTAAAAACCTATATTAAATTAAGCATTTTATACTTACAGCTAAATTAAACTAGATTAA
>QTSX02005323.1:0-49236 GCA_014839935.2 Entomophthora muscae
GTATTTTTTTGAGGATTATTGACATGAAGGATGTTCCATGATATATGAGTTAATTATGGGGGCTGCCCTGACAGGCTGTAATGTGCGGGGTCACAGGTTTGATTCTCAATTTATTTCTTGTTTTAATATAAGAAGTAAAAATTCATTTGTGACAATCATGCCAAGAAATCAAATTTAAGAATCTTCTGTTTATAAAGCACTTAATTATTCTCAACATAACTGTCACAAGTGACAGTAATTTATTACTAATTCTCTTGTTGGAACCCCATTCCCAGGATTCAAACCTCAAACCCCTTTGGGCTGCCCAGCTGCCCGCATTCTTCTGGGCTAAAGTCAAGAATGGATTCAATCTCAGAGAAACCTCTAAAACCATCCTATGAGGCACATTCCACAATCAAAACTTGCCCTCTGAGGGATCCTCTTATCCCAACAAATAGGGTCACCAACCCAAGCAATGCTCCAGTAATAACCCAGGCCACCGCCAATAAAGTGTTGCAGGAATTTCCCCCAAGAACAAGGGCTGCCAAATGATGACAAATCTTTTGTCTCAAAGAAGGAAATCAAGATTTCCTGTCCCAGACCAACCAATGATGAATCATCTACTTTGGATGCCACCAAAGATTTCCAAACCCTGGTGAATGCTACCACTTGGCCCAAAAGCTTGTGCAAAAATTTCCCATGGCAGATGGGCATACTTATACTCTGGGGCCACCAGTAAGTTGCACATTACTGTTTTCACAATAAAGTGTTATGAACCATTGGTTCACTCAGGTCATTGCATAACTAATTTTAGCACTTTTTCATTTGAAGACTGATTTCTACAGCTCTTTTCCCTTCACCAGCCAGCCCTAAGAAACAGCAGATGAGATGTCAAAGCTATACCTTCTGCCATGAGCACTCTTTGGCCTGGTACATTTTACAGAATATTCCCCAAATCCTGTGTACTCCAAATTTAAATCAGAAGAATTTCTGGTTTACAACCCTGAAGCCCATACCAGAGAACCTGAAATTATTGGATGTGAAGGCACTTTGTCACTAGTGACAAACTCTTATCATCTATGCTTATCAAAAAGCCCCAACTACGAAACTCAAACCCCGGCATCTTGTGGGCTGCCAGCCCACAGGGCCAGCCACCCAGCTGCCCGCAGTTTTTTGGGCTCAAATCAGAACAGGATTTGACTTTGGAAAATCCTTTTAAGCTTGATGAACCAAATTTACCTACACCAATACTCTCCACACTGGGGGTTCCTGTTTGAGTGAAGTGGTGAGCTTCATGATTCAAGGACAAACAATGAGGATACAGTAAACAAATTGTGAGCTGCTTGAGCAACAGAAGACCAACTCGGGAGGACGGTTTAATCATCTTGGCACCAGTAGCCGTGTAGCAGAAGATGGAGGTCAAAATTGTTGAAATGCAAATGATTTGCAGGGATAAATTAGAGAGAGAATCTGAGGGCGTCAGCATGTAAAGGGCGGGCCAAGGCGCGGCCATGGTATCAATGGCAGCCTTGAAGAAAATATTTGCTAATCTGTCAAGGATGGGGGCAAACAGCCCCAAATGAGCCAACATTTTTTTGAAATTTTTCTTTTATTTCAGTGAAATTAAGCTATCTAGAAACAAGTTTCTAGAGGGGAAATGGGAAAGTGTTAAGGAAGTTCAGGATGGGGCAGGAGGGAATTCTGTGGCTTCTGATTGGCTGGCAAGAATATTTTCAGCAGTTGGTGGTCCTGCACTGGAATTTGAGTCAATGACACCATAATTTGAAAAATTCCAGCAACCAGCAGGTTGAGCGCTGCCATCCCCAAATAGTGTATAACGTTTAATTTTCTTGTCATAATTATTTGGGGAAAAAAAAGGCAGGTCCAGATTTTTGAGGGCTATTTGGGCAACCCCAGCTTTGACCCATTTTTTGTCTATGACAGCATTTAAATTGTCAATTTCTTTTAGGGGTTTGGCTGCGGTTCTTTGCTGATTTTGGATTTTACGTGGGTGCATTATTCCTTCCATTTGATTTTCTACCGTAACAGTTCCTGATAAGACAGCCAATCAGCGGGTAGGCCCAGCCACTGATTCCAAAATAACTCAGGCCCGCACAGAAGGGGAAACAGAGAATTTTCCCATAGAACGCGGGCCACCCAAAGGCAACTAATCCCACAACCTGACTAGGGAACTTGAGCTTCCTCAGTTCAAACCAGCCAATAAAATAACCCCCGCAATTGACGCCACCAAAGACTGGGAAGACCTGGTAATCAGGAAAACCCGGGCTGACGGAATTTGTGAAAGTTTTACCATGACAGATGGGCATACTTATACCCTGGGTTGCCAGGAAGATGCCCATTGCCATCCTTGCAATAAAGTGATATGAACCTTTGGTTCAACCAGATCATACTATACTTGTTATTAGTTTTACTTCATCTACAGTCTACTCCTTGCAGCTCCTCTCTCCGTGCTCACCTACCCCAAGTAACCGCGGACCAGCCGCCCAACCTTTACCGTCCACCAGAAGCTCCCTTTGGCCCAGTACATTTCAAAGAGTACCCACACAACCTGGCGTATTCTGAGTTTACTCTAGAGGAAATCCTGATCCATAACCCCAAAGCTAGAACTAGAGAGACAGAAGTCCTTTACAGAGAAGGCACCAAAATTATCTGGCCCCCTCTGTTATTCCGAGACAAGTATAATTTCCTACCCACATATTTGGTTCCAATGACGCCGCCCCACACCCCGCGGCCCAACTGCCTGCAAGAATCTGTTGCCACTGATGAATCCACTTCCACCCAAGTATTTGGGGTGATGTATATCACCCTCACTGGATTGATTGATTCCATGGTGCCTACAAGCGGACCTTGGGCAGTCCTTGGAAAATTGTTATCTTATATTGTAAAGTTAGCCCCAATCCTGTGGTGGGCTCTCCCTGCTGGGCCCGCGGGCTGTCTGCCCGCGAGTTCTCAGGAACCCCCCACAGGTTAGATCCCTGAAACACCTGGTACACCATGCAGACACTATTTTATTGCAACAAATACAACCTCATGCCTGAGTACTTAGTACTCATGACTCCTTCCCTGACCCCCTGTATCAAGAAATCAGGAATAGGAAGAGGCATTAGGTGACTCTGGACAGGGTACTACCAGGCCAGTGGGTAATGCCCACCATAGGATGGGTTCTAACTTGATAATATAGGATACAGATTGCCCAAGTAAAGACCAGGGCCCGGAGTTGGGCACCATAGAGTCTACCAATCCTGTCAAAGTAATATAGAGTACTCCAAAAAGTTGAGTGGACGTGGTATCAGTGGCAGTGGTGGGTTCCATTGGGCAGTTGGGTTGTGGGATTAAGGGCAGATTCATGGGGACAAAGTAGGCAGGCAGATAATTATACTTGTCTTTTTACAATCTCGGCGGCCTCTTGTACCACTTTCCTTCACGTCCTATAATTTTGGTCTCTCTATTCCTTGTCAATGGGTCAGCAATGAGTATGTTTTCTAATTTAAACTCAGAGTAGGCAGCGTTGGGTGAGTATTTGGTAAAATGCACAAGTCCAAAGGGGGCTCCAGGAGGACAGTATAGTGCCTGATGTGGGTCGGCAGGTTAGTCTCTGGAGGGGGGTGGTTGCCTGATTGTCTACTTGGCTGAAGTTGAGATGAAATATCACTAAAAGTAGATAAGGTAGGATTTGTTTGAACCAAAGGTTCATAAAAATTTATTATCAAAAATGACAATATGGTCATCCCCATACTGCCAGGGTTCTTATACCATGTGATTTTGCTTTTTTGCTTTTTGTGGACTTCAGGCCCATGAACAATTTGCTGGCAGGGCATGGATCTTGGCTCTGGGTTTCAAGGGCAGCAGATCCTGGTTGTGCTTGCTCTGGTGAACAGAAGTGACAATGCTTTGTTTTGCTGCTGCTGTTCACCATATCATCTGAGCCAACCAATTGTATTATCCATTCTGGACTGGAGACTGACGGCAGCTGGTGATCATTGGCAGGGCTAGCAGTAGGCCTTTTTTAACCTCTTTTAGACAAACTATAATTTTTGTGTAGGTTTGGGTCTTTGGTGGTACAAGGTTCACAGCAATCTTGTGACCATTTGGGGAATCATACTTAAGAAGCTGGATGATTGAAGAGTAATTCAACAACTTTGGTTTGTGACTCAATGATTTGGCGGGTCCCCGTTCATCCAGGGTGACACAATTTGCCTTTGGAGGGTCAGGGTTTGATTCTGGGGTTTCCAATGTTGATATTGAACTTTCAGTCTTGATACTTGGCAGGATTAAAGTTTGTGTCTCTCCTGGTTGGGGCAAGGAATCTCCAGTGGCCCAGGGTTTGGCCCAACTGGCAGTCTGACAGGTCCCTGTCTACTCTGGTTGATACAAGGCATTTCCTGAGGGCTGGGGCTCAATTCTTGGGTTTTCAATACAAGTATTGAAATGTCATTCATGACACTCCAGTCTAACTGTCCGCAAGAAACAGTGACCACTACTGAATCAACCTTCATCTAACTTTTTAGTGCCCTTTATATAACGCTCACAGGCCTGGTTGATTCCACAGTGCCTGCCAATGGTACTTGGGCTTTTCTTGAAAATATCTCTTCTAAATTTTAAAGTTAACTCCCATCCTTTAGTGGGTCCTCCCCACTAGGCACGCCCCCCAGTTCTCCTGAACCTGCCACAGGCTGGCTCCCTGATAATAAAAGATGATTTGGTTTAATCCTGAATAAATATCCACTGCTTCATAAACACATAAGAAATATGATTCTGCCTAGCCTCAAGTTCCAGCTCCCCTTATTAGTTTTTGGATTCACCTTCACTTCAAATGAATATATACCTCCCTTTATTATTTTGTGTTTTTCTAGAAAAAAATAATAAATACCTTCTAGTTTACGTTATTTTCTTCTTTTTTCCTGTCCTTTTTTAGTTTCCTTCAGTTATAAAGGTTAGAAATCTATCTCTCTGGGGTCTTCTGCCTTATCTTTTTATTCTTGTCAGCCAGGAGCTCAAATTAGAACCTGGCTGATACAGCTTCTTCCCTGTCATCATCCATACTACTGAAGCCTTGTCCAGCAGTTAGTTAAAGTATTATCTGAAATTGGGGACATAAGTTTAATTATGGGTGCACCACTTCAACCACTCTTGTCAAAGAACCATCCCCTGCTTGCCCTAAAAATTTGCTATATCTCTTTCTGTACTTAACAGGGCACTGCTATTAGGTCATATTAGTACCCTAATGGGAAGATTTTGTTCTTTGGGCACTTTGGCCACCTTGCAATGATGACCTTGTCCATTGATTTTGTAGTAATTGGCTTCACTCTTGGGGATTTTTAATTAGAAAATTCTTCTCAGCTCAGTGGATCCTTGACAAGTGCCTCTTTCTTGCAGAATCATCCTGTTCTGTCCTTTAGTTGCATCTCTAAGAACACAAAATGTGCTGTGAGTGTTTCCTTTGGGTTGGAGCTTGTGATGTGAGGAGTCTCCTTTTTAGGACAAGTATCCTTGACATGTGTTGTGGTCACATTGCATCTAGTGTTCTGGTGTAGGATTTCTGCCTTCTGGGCTACATATTTTCTTTTCTAAAAGGTCTCCTGAAGATCATTGCATTTGTTTAACTAAAAGTATCTCATGATGTGGGGAGAGTAACCATCATATAAGTTCAAACAGGCAAGAGGGCATCAAAGTTCATACTGCTTGGTGATCTGCTGCAGATGTCTATGTACTCTGCAACATATTTTTCAATATTTTCTGTTGATTTGAGCTTCTTTAGTTTTTGGCCTTCATGATGTCCTATCCCGAGAGATATTTCTCCATGAATACTCTTTATGAAGAGGTCCTGGTTCTTGCATTGGGTTGAATTTGAAATTTCACCAATAAACCTGGCAGCAATTCCTGTGACTCTGAGCAATACTTCACTTGCCTAAAATTGTTGGGGATACCCAAATTGTATGAATTTGTTTTGTGTTTTCTGGATCCAGAGTATGATTTTTTCTACGCAAAGGCCTGCAAATGTGTAATCTCTAATGATCAAATGTCAAGGAAGACTACAGGGGATATCTCAGGGGCTTTCTGAGGGGCTGGTTGGTTCAAAGTTCCTCTTGTGGTGAGCTAGTTGAACTGTTTTATAGTTATAAAGATATTGTTGAAGATGGTGTATCCTGTGAGAGCAGCTTGTTCCTCTTTTTAGGTTCTCTAGGCGACAGAGTGACAATTCCTGTATCTTTTTCTTTGGGGGTATTGTTCCTCAAGTTGAGTAGGTTTGTATACCTACCTATGCTACTACTGTTGAGTTTATGCCTCTGGGAAGTATATAATGTAAAATAAGGGGAAAATTTAGAAGAGAGTTGATATCTTTAATTAAATAGAAAAAGAGTATTATATAGCTTATTCATGTGCCACATAGTATCCATGTAGATCATGTATAATATATGGTTTGGGAGAGTTGGATTTCCTTGATAAATCAAGGGGTTGATCCTAGTGATTATCCGGATAATGTCTTAGAGCCACCTTTTACTCAATAGTTCAGTCATTTCTCGGGAAATGACTTCCCGAGAGGGTAATTGAAGAAGTTACACCATTATTTTGTATTTAGAATAAATAAAGCTTTAATGAGAGGGCCGGGGTAGCTAAAGTTGGGAAAAATGAAAGATAATATTCCATTGAAGTTTTAATTAGTAATAAGGCAAAAAAGTTGGCCAAAGGAGAAACTTAGCCTAGCTAATAAAATATCTCAGGCCAAACAAGAAACTTAGCCTAGCTAATAAAATATCTCAGGCCAAACAAGATTTGGCTTGATATGTAATGTTCATTGTATAGTTCTAGATCAACTGATTGGATTTGCACATTTGCTGTTAAGAAAAAGAAACATTGGCTCCACATACATTGACTTGGCTTTGGCATAACATATACTTCTAAGAAGCAGCTTTACTAGCTCTTAAGAGTTGAAGCTGGTGTTAAGATACTCCACAAAGAGTTCCGGAATACGATCTAACGAAATGGAGTTCATATGGTGTGTTTTGTTGATTTGCATAAACATCCTCCTAAGCCTTTTAAGTTCGACGATGGTAAGATGGCGGCCTCGCAGGTTCAAAGGCACTGATGCTACCGAAGGAAGTCTAATCAGCCCAGATTCTCCAGCACCTTCTTGCAGAGCACTCAAGATTTCGGATGATAGCTGATTTGTCACGCGGTCAAGCTCATAAAGATAATTGGTACTTGAGACGGGATTTACAACGGTTGACAAGTTTGGCTTGGGGGCTTTTTGTTGATAACTGCTTCCCATATGTCCTCAAATGGAAGGGCTGGAACATCGTCATAGATCGATGTGAACAAGGGAGCGTCCCATCTGTTTGCTCCGATAGGTTCTTCAAAGCGGTTCAAAAGTTCTAGCAAGCTTACAAAAATTATTTCATATAGCGGAAGAATATTACGTTTGATCAGTATATCTATATTCACGATTCGCATTCCATTCGATCGTTAAATCTTTTGGTGTTCCAACATGGATCTACCAACGAAAAATTAACCTGAGGTAAAAATTGATATTGACTTACAACACAGTGTGGAGTAGGAATAGCTTTAGAAATACAATATAACTGGTATCGTAATCCCTTAATGTAGTTGTTGGAGTCTAGTATGACCACATCATCTTTAGTCAAATGGCGCTCAGCAGCTGCTAGAATGGCACCACGAAGCTTCTTTTCATCATGTTGATTCTGATAGCTTTCTTTATTAAAACCAAGTGCATCATCATCAAAGCGATGGACTTTAAGCGATAGACCTTTTAAGGCGATTTCTTGATTAAAATATTCTTCAAGAAGTTTGGCTTTTTGTGTCTTGCCGCTGCAAGGATAACCACAAATTACTATAAGAGGCATGATTCTTCTAGAGGGCTTATTTTTTGCTTAAAAACTTAAATCCAGAAAAAAAGATGAAACAAAACGATTGCGCCTTTGAACGAAATGCAAGGTATGATCCTTAAAAATCAAAAGCACTTGGATTTTTAAACCTTTTTGTCAATTTATTTACCAAATTAATAAAGTTAAAATAAAATATAGACTCTTAAGAAGAAATTTTTCTTGATAAGGATCTCTAGCACGTGTTTTAAAAAAGGTAAATTAAAATGTTAAAGTCATGTTCTCAGTATACCAACTAAAATAATTTTGGAAACTAATCAGCTCGACTTAAATTAAATACCTTATTTTTTCTATTGTAGGTTCTATTGTGCCACGATGTAATACTTGATTTTTCAACTTATAATCCTGCTACACCTTTCAATTTGGACCTAGGCAATCAATTCATTATGGGTGGAGCAAGCTTCCCCATCTGACTAGAATTAAAATTTCCGAGCTAATTTGCTTATTTTAATTTAATCCCCAATCTACAGCTAACAGTTGGTGATTTATGGGGCTGGAAGATTTTCCATCAATTATTTTTCCGTTGACTGATTTTCTGTCAAATTTGATCCAACTATAATTTTCTTCATATGTAAAATATTTAACTTTGCAACAAAAAAAATCTAAAATACAAAATAAAAAAGTCTGTTCTATAAAAATTATTATATAAAAAATTTAATATTTTTATTTCATTTTGTTTTCTGGCAGTGAATTTGATTTAATTTACTTTTAAAAAGATAAAGATTTAAAATTAAGTCTCTTAAAGACAAAAAATCAAAATTAATTATATTTTTAATGTCGCAACATCTTCAATTGCTTCCTCTCGGGGAATTAACACCCCAAGCAGCTCACCAAATGAGTCACCAAATGGCACACCAACCAACCATTAAGTTGGTGGCACTACTATCATTTGATCATCTATTACGGGATCAAACAATCCAGATCCTAAGCAGAACACAACTTGAATAAGCCTCATGACTTAAGAGGAACATTACTCAGATAAGCCCCATGACTTCCATGATGTACATGGACAGTATGTGGCTTTTCATGATACTATGTAATACCCTATATTCATATAAAATAAAGTATCATTCTCTTCTTAAATTTCCCCTTTATCTCGTTTATTATACTTCCCAGAATTATAAACTCAACAGTGGTAGCACAGGTAGGTTATCCACACCTACGCAACTTTAAGAAAAAATTCCTCCTAAGAAAAGGACCCAACAAATGGCTCTTCCCACAGGTTGGAGAGACTACAAAGAGGGACAAGATGTCTCCACAGGTTTCACCATCTTCAACAACATCCTTGTCCCCACCAGACAGTACAACCTTCTCTACACTCGTAAACTCCTGAACCCGCCTACAACTTCTACAAGCCCGCAGGTGCCCAAGATACCCAGTATTGTCTTTCAATGCCTACACTCAGCAGAAATAGGGCTTTTGCAGGGTTACGCCAGGAAAACACCACCCTCTGGATTAACAGCACCCAAAGCAAATCCACACAAGTGGACTACCCCTGTAGACTCTGGACCAGCAAAATTGCCCTCTGCGTCACAGGAATTGCCTCACACTCTTTAAGTGAATGGCTCAACCAACACCATAATCAAAAAGAAAACTGGGAGGTGTTCAAAGCCACATTCCTCAAAAGATTTGCAATGAAGAACTCCAATGTGGTGATCATGACAGAACTCAGAACCTTTAAAATGACAGGAATAATTGAAGATTACATCACAGTGTATGAAGACTTACGTAACTGAGCTCCCAACACCATTAACTTTGACAATCCTGGACCACAATTGGACTTCTACAATGACCTCCCCACACACATTAGGCGTCAGTTTGATATGACCCGCTGCAAGAACCTCAAAGATGTGTTCTTGGAGGGAAAGCGTGCAGCTCAGAAATCTAATGATTTACCTGCAAAAAACAAACAGAAGGAGAGTCCCACAGCAAGAAAGGATCCTCAACCCAATAAGCAGAACAACTGAGCCAACAACTTCCATCCTTGAAACAGTAATTGCACTGAACAATCCAAACAGGCAAGCACTGAAGATACCAACAAGGAGGGAAAAGCTCAGTGGAGTGCTTAGGCGAGCTGCCCTCCCCTAATTCACAAGACTTGTACAGGGACCAAGATGTGGATTCAGTTACCATGATCCAAGTACCCTCCAGCAATCCTCTACTGTTTGCTGCTCAAACTGGAAATAAGCTCCTCACTTATCCTTTCCATTTTTGCAGATACCAAGGCACAATACTATTCAATCTGGAGCAGACCAATCTCTTGTTGACAAGAAATTTGCCAACCTCATGAAACTACCCACAATCTGAAGCAGCATCAAGAGGGTTGTCATGGCAGACAACAGAGGCACACCAGTCACCAAAGAAGCAAAGCCTTTTGACCCAAATTAGAGATGTACAGACTACGCTCAGTGGCCCTATCTTATCAATCCCCAAATACAATGTTATACTTGGCTTAGATTGGATGAGAAAGACCAAACCTCATATTGATTGGGATAGCGCCACCCTCACCATTCAACAAGGCTGTTGTGATCTGAGGCACAGCACAGAGTCACAACGGGAAATCCTAACCTTAGGATTGGATTTCTACTAAGTCTTGGTTAGAACAGCAGGGAAGGCTATGTGATTACCTTGTGGCACTGAATGAATAATATCTGCTAGACATGGCTAGAGAGGCTCCTAAGTACGTGGAGACACAAAGAAAAAAATGTGAATAGAACCTAAATTTTATTGGATATAAAGAATGTGATTATATACTGTATAGCTTTAACACAAAACAGTACATTGACAGTAGGATCACTTGCCACAAGCATGAGTGGGGTGTGTCATGAATGCCGCCATTCACCATGTTTCAATTTTGCCTTTGTTGGGTTATTTTGAGGAAAAATATCTCTCTTTTGCTTTTGCCCTTTGAAATGAGGCTAGCTCCAAATTGGGAAATACAATTGTTTAGTTTCCTGATTCTGCGCAACTCATTTGCCCCACTCATGCTTGTGGCAAGTGATCCTGTTGTAACCAAGTTTCCAGCCTTGCCTGCTAAAGTATCTTACAATACACAGGGGGCGCTTGATGAGTTGCCCCTTGATGTATCTAATGTCATGAATTAATCTGATGGCAATGTCAAATGGCGGGTACTTCATCCTAATTAAGAGCGTTGCCAATTTGACCTGCTGATCCCCGCACAAGTTATTCCTCGGCTCCAAACCCTACATGGAACTCCCCACTATGCCACCCCCTTGTGGCCTTGTGGCTTCCCCATTTAGTATATTAATCACAATATTCTACAATAAATAATACATTATTCTTATTATTCTGTCCTTTCCTATTGAACTTTTGTCTTCCCCAATTCCAAGTACTGAACTCTCATTGATTCAGTTACAACAATCCTACTGTCCATGTACTGTTTTGTGATAAAGCTACACAGTATATAATCCCAATCTTTATACCCAATAAAATTTAAGTTATATTCACATTTTTTCTTTGTGTCTCCACGTACTTTGGAGCCTCTCTAGCCACGTCTAGCAGATATTATTCAATCAGGGCCACAAGGTTATCACATAGCCTTCCCTGCCATTCTAACCAAGACTTAGTACAAGTACAATCCTAAGGTTAGGATTTCCCGTTGTGACTCTGTGCCGCGCCTCAGATCACAACAAAAATGGTGCTCACTACAGGGGCTGTAAGCCCCTTGGTTACCCCTTTTGCAACAACGTTTTCAGGACCTTTGCCTCCTCCCATAAAAGAGTCAACTTTGCCTGAAATTTTCAGTCCTCCTATTGAGGAAGACATCACTAACCCGCCTATTGTCCCTACTGTGCTGAACCTTAGGAGTGGTCCCTGCCTAGTGGCCTACCCTTTGGGTACCCCTGACTTGGAACAAGTCATAGCAGTAGCCCTCGGGATAGCCCGTGATGGAGCCATCCCTCACCTCCAGCTTTAGTTCAGCTGAGCAGAATACTATGAATTTATTGTAGCTCCACAATTTCCACAGCACTTCCTCTCAGCAGCTGGCTCCACTGAACACTTATTGTCCTCCTTTGTACAACCCGCCTTAGCCCATCATCAAATGGTATTAAGGCTCCACATTCAGGAGATTTCAGCACTACAAGCTGCTGTCACTCATCACTGGGATCAGTTTGCGGCCTACCAGCAGTGGATCCACTCCCTGTTTTCCTTAATATCCAAAAATCAACTCAAATCTGTCACCTCCCAATCTTGCTTGATCAACTCCATTGAACAAATGTGCCAGTCTATCCCCGAGTATGTCAGAGAGTGTCTTCATGAGTTCCACCAGCTGGAACAGCCCTGGCGTGCCCAAGTAGATTCCACTCTAAACACCTATCTTACCAACTTTGAACAACTTATGTAGCAACTCAATGAGTTCAGTGCTTATTCCTTTGACCAATTACAGCAAGTAGCAGTCCATGCTACAAAGGGCCTCTGCAAACTTGGCAAGGAATTTGATCAAGAAAGGGCTGCTACAGCTGCTACCATTGCCAAACTCCAGACTCAAGTAAATGAATTGTCTACCTCCAAATCAGATGCCCCGCCTTCTCCTCCATCTGATGAGTTAGTAGATAGATAACAGAGGCTCTGGGATGGCATTTGAGAGTTTAGAGCATCTACCCACAGTCAGGATTGCCCTACAAAAGCCCCTCAGCCTGATCCTCAAGTGCTTGCTCTGACAACTCAGGTTGCTGACTTACAACAAGAGGTTGCTACTTTGTGTGAGGCAATGGTGTCTGTTGTTAGTCCAACTAGAGTTATTGGTGAAGATGATTGCTGCCCTGGCTTGTCAGGAGACCCCACATTCATTGTGCTAGAGAGTAGATAACTCTAGCCAATGAAGTGGACCTCCTGAAGCAAGATCACTCTGAGATTGATAAAGACGTACAAGAACTAAGTGAAGTGATTGAATCAGTAAATGACAGGTTTGCCCCTTGCCTTTTGGTGGGTCTGTCTCTTACTTCCTGACTGGCTGAACTGTCCTTGGTAGTAACAGCACAGGGTCAGCGCCTGGATGTTACTGAGCGGCAGACCACCCTAGCTAATAATACAGGCACCTGCACTGCTAAAACCTTGACTAACCTTGAGGAAAGTGTTTGCCAGCTGTGGGCCAGACAGCCCCCCACCAAGTCCAAAGCAGAATTCTCACTATACATAAATGTACTTGATAGCAACAATGGCAGCCCAACTCCAGAAGATCACTTCAAGCCTACCTTTAAGCAAGTTTTTGACCCCAAAACCTCAACCATTGCAGCTTTCCTAACTATCTATGAAACTGCCATGAGAAGAGCCTCAGATGAGGTTAAGAAGGAACACATTCTAACCTATCTACACCTGACCTGTCAAGAGGTAGTAGTGCCAGAGCTGCCAGCCATTGAGACCTGGGAAGATATAATACAACTTCTGATTGACAAATTTGATGGTGACCTTAGTTTGGAAGTGAAGAAAGACGCCTTCATGCACATTGCTTTCAAGCCAAAGGAGACCCTAGCTGAATTTGCAGACAAATTCTACATGGAGGGATAGCAACTGAATACAAGCCGCCAACTGACCACACATGAAGCGTACATGGCTAGCGTACATGGCTTGCACTCAAGCTCTCAAGGTTAACCAGCTTCTGTGTCTTCACTTTAAGGCTCATAAATCCATGCTTTTTTCTATGAAGAGCAAAAAGAAATTATTGCAGGATATGCACCTTACCCATTCTGGGGCAGTTGTGCGGGAGAATTTTGCCGCCTCTAACTCTGGTTTGTCTTCACATGGCCCGTGTATCCTTACCATGAACTCGCAGAATCCCCTTTGATTTGAGGGTTGCCATAACTTTGGACAGATAGGTCCCCATTTACAAGTTTGTACCAATCCTTGAGTTAAAGGAGCTGATCCCAAAGAGCAGGTGGGAAAAGAACAGTCAACCTAGAGGCAGAGACGCTCTCAGTTGACAATTCTTCCCAGTCTCCTTCAATTCCCCCCTCCATTGCTGACTCTGAGCCTGCTGACACTGAGGATCCTCCCATTCTGCTGCTATTCCACAATATATCTGATGACTCTGACATGGATGATTCTGAAATAGAAGACCCCAATGCCTATGGGTATTCCGTCCTGGCTGTCCCTGAAACTATTGCAGTCTCTTATAAGCTACGTTCTGGGAAAACTACAACAGCTGCCAAGCCTCTGCCTGAAGCCAAGGAAGTTGTCTCTCTCCCTTACCTCACTCAATCCAAGAGGTCTCCCATGCTTGTCAAATCTTCAAAAGAAGCTGCTGAGGTTTCTGACACTGTGTTCAAAAATGTTTCTGTCTTGCTCCCTCTCCAGACAGTCTATAAGGAGTTCCCAGGCCTAAGATGCATAATCAAAAAGTGGGACAAAGAACTAGTAGAAGCCCAAGACATTCTTACTGTCCTCCCTTCCTTTGGTTGTACTAGCACTCATGTGGAAATATCCATCCAAAAGGTGAAGATTAAGGCTGTCTTAGACACAGGGTCTCCTGTTAATGTTGTCTCCTCAAAGCTTGTCAAGAAGCTCAAACTTGCCCCCAACCTAAACTATCACCAGTTGTATGACACAGCTGGGATATCCATGACTTACTCTATAGGAGCTTATTCTGCTCTTCCCATGCAGTTTGGCAAGCTACTCTTGGCTGCACCTGCCATTGTCTTAGAGAATAAGAGTTATGATCTCTTAGTTGGTACTCAATTCCTTAGATAATACAATGGGATCATTAACTTAAAGGACAGCTACCTCTCTATCTTAAGGTATGAGGTCCCTTTGATATTTAAAGAGCCAGTTAAAGTTCCTAGGAAGCGCCTCAAGACATGTGCCTTGGAATATCCTGTCAAGGGTCTGGATGCACAAGTATTCCGGCTATTGCCATCACACCTAACATCCAGTCATTGCCTGATTTGGTGCCTTTCCAATATACCATTTGACATACCAGAAATGGCAACAAACCAATATCACATGACTGTCCAGTTATCCAGCAACTTGAACCCATCCAGCACATGACCAGCCCCTGGGTTTGATCCAACTAAAATCCCTGCCACAGCTAAAGCTATATAAATCTAAAGTATTGTCCAATAAAATATACTTCTTCTCTTCCTAATTTTATATTCAAAGCTTCCCCAAAAGGCGCTCCTTATCACTGGTAGCACTACGGTTTTTGACCACGTCAACAAAAGAGAAAATGACTGAACAGAACCTGCCCACCTTTGCCCATGTACTCAACCAGGCCACATCCCAAGATACCTGGAAAACGTACTTCCGCGCCCACAACATTGATGAAGATATTCCTAGTGGATGCACCATATTCAAAGGACTGGTCATGCCCAAAGCATGCGCCAAGATAATTCAATACAGTTGCTCTATGCAACCACAAACAAACACACAACTGCCTATTGTAGGCAAAGTTACCAACACCAAGTACATTGTTATTGACAAGTTCTTTGGTAAAAACAAAGAAAGCATCATCAACTGGCTAGACCACTCAGCTGCAAAACTCCGCGCCAGCTGCATTCCCCACAAAAAATGGGTCCAAGAAGCCAGCAAGCGCCTATACGAGGCCGCAGCTAACTGGTTTGCCACCTGGGTTGGCTCACAAACTGACAACCAGCTTGACAACTGGGAAGAGTTCAAAGCTAACATCACTCACAATTTTTGCGTCACTGAATCTCTCCAAGACATTACAATACAGCTCAGTGATCTTCCTCAGAAGACCACTATCACAGCTTACGCCAATGAATTTGAAGAAATACACCGTAAAATTCAAAACCCAGCACAAGATGACAACGTACACACTAGAGCCTCATTCATCAACATAATAAAATCCTCTGTTGCTGCCCTCATCTGCCCAGAGGCCAACACCTCCATGCCTGCGCTCATTGCAGAAGCCAAACACGCTGAAAAACGCGCAAACATGGAATATGCTGCACACAACAGCAACCGCTCCTCAAACGGCAATGGCAGAGAAAACTCCAATGGCAACAAACGCCAAAATACCAACCATAACAACGGCAACTCCAATCACAACAATGGCAATCACAGCCAAAGTGCAAACTTCTCCTGTCCCAAGAAAGAGGACACCACCAAAGTTAACAATGCTGAAGTAGCAACCCGCTATGAATCTGACCCCACATTCTCTGACCTTGAAGGTCTCAAACAGAGGAACAGGGAAAAGAGGAGGGGGAACAGGCTCAAGTGCTCCTGTCTCCCCTAAATTTACAAGAAATTATACCAAGGCACAAACTTTGCTACTTGCATTTCCTGTGTCCCGCAGTCCTCCATTTTTATGAACTTAAAAATTAAAGATTGCTCACAAATTCTTGCCTACCCATGCACTTATAAATCTCATACACATAAATTTTTATTCAAATCTGGTGCACAACACACTATGGTTAGCAAACCATTTTTAACCAAGTACAAAACACCAGTTGTCAAATCCAACTTCAAATATGCCAGAATGGCAGACAAATCAAAGGTTCTACTTGAAGGCAAAATAACCCCCTTCAAAATTGACCTCCAAGGCATACAAACGTCCATCAAAGGACTTGTCATGAACAACATAAACTACAAAATTGTAGCAGGCATGAACTGGTTCACCCAAGTGAGCCCCAGCATATGTTGTAAAACAAAAACTGTGACAATAAAACACAATGGAGCCAATTTCAACATTCTCAAAGAACCCAACAACCTCATTCTAAGAGACACAGTATTTGTCCAAGTCATAAATCAAGATGACTCTGAACATCTAACCAAAGACAGTACCCTTCACATAATAAGGTAATCTGAATTTAATAATATACAAACACAAATGATCCAATGCCCAGAACTTGCGGCACTTCAAAATGAATATGCTCATGTATTCAAGGAAGAACTCACAGAGTTACCCCCCAAAAGAGAGGTCAAACATGGCATCAACTTATGAAAATCCATGCCCAAACCTGCACCCCTCTACAGACTCTCTCCCATAGAGACCCAAACCCTCAAAACACACATTGAGGACAATCTAGCTAAAGGATTCATTTGTCCGTCTGAATCCCCATGGGGGGCAGCGGTTTTCTTTGTAAAGAAGAAAGAAGGATCTCTTCACTTAGTTACTGACTACAGAGCACTAAACGCAAGTACATTAAAAAATAAATAACCACTTCCCCTCATAGAAGACCTATTTGCAAGGCTCTCCAAAGCAAAAGTTTTCTCAAAAATTGACCTCACATCTGGTTATAATCAAGTTGAAGTTAAAGAGAAAGACATACCAAAGACCGCGTTCCGCACGCAATTTGGGTCGTTTGAATGTAAAGTAATGAATTTTGGGATGACAAACGCCCCAGCAACATTTTTCACCATGATGAACCAGGCGCTAAACAGTCTCTCAAATAAATTATGCTACCTCAACAACATCATAATATTTCCAAAAACAAAAGAGGAACACCTCACGCATGTCTGCAAGACACTTGATTAACTCTCAAAGCACAAACTATATGCTAAGCCTAGTAAGTGCCAATTTATGGAAAAGGAACTCCTGTTCTTGGGCCACATTGTCTCTGACGGTGGCATCAAAGCAGACCCAGATAAAATAAAAGCCATAAATAACATGCAACGCCCCACCTCTGTGAAACAAGTAAGATGCTTTCTTGGTATGGTAGCTTACCTAAGGAGATACATCAAAGACTGTGGAAAGCTCACCACACCAATCAATGACCCAACCAAAGGTCAAGCCAAAAAGAAATTCATCTGGACTCCAGAATGCGACAAGAATTTCCAACTATTAAAGCAAGCCTTGATCAAAGCACCAATATTGCAGTACCCTAATAATAACAGGTGCTACAAGCTTGAGTCAGACACTAGTGACACCACCATTGGCGGAGTCCTACACATCTGCCAGCCAGGGCAGCAAAATTTCCTGCCAGTATGTTACAAAAGCAGAAAAATAACAAACACTGAGCAGAGATACCCAATACATGATAAGGAATTGCTAGCAATATACCACACTTGCAAGAAATTGAGAAGTTACTTAGAAGGACATTTAAATGTCCAAGTACTAACTGACCATAAATCCTTAATATATTTTAAAACTCAAAACGCACTTGCACGGCAACAAGCCAAATGGATGTCCTTGCTGGAACAGCTTAACCTGGACATCCAGTACAAAAAGGGGGCAGAGCTGGTCACGGCTGATGCTCTCTCTAGACTATGTCAGCCTAGAGAGGATCACCCTGACCACCTGGGCACTGACTGGCTAAACCTGTAGACACTGAGTATAAAACCAAAGGGAAAGACCCCTCAACACATCAACTGACCCACAACAAATTAGTAAGAAACAAAAAGTACTTCCATGTATCAAATGGCAAAGTATACCAAATCATCAAGGATAAACACATTCCATACATTGCACTCGCACAAAGAGTCAACACTATACTAAGACACCACTGTTCTGCTAGGACACACAAAGGCTAACAACCTATATCTCACATTAAAAGAGATAGTATGGTGGCCCAACCTGAAGCAAGACATAATTGATGTTCTAAAGAAGTGCACAGTGTGTGAAAAATACGCCAGCACCAAGGCACCACAGCCAACAGTCAACCCAGTACCTGACCCCAAACCATTTAAGGTTTGGGGACTGGACGTAGTGGGACCCTTCCTGGAAACCAAAAAAAATCAATGTTTCCTAATTGTAGCCATCAACTTTGCCATGTGTTGGCCCATCTGCTGGGAAACAAAATATCACAAGGCGGAAACAATAAATTGATTCATCAATAAAGCAATCATAGCAGACTACGGCACTCCAGACTACATCATAACAGATGGAGCAAAAGAGTTAACAGGCCACATAGTAAACAACAATCTAAAAACAAAGAACATCAAACACTCCATAACCTTGCACTACAGGCCACAGGCCAACGGCAGAGTTGAACGCCTGAACAGCAGCCTTATCAGAACCCTGGAGAAAATAATGGATGGCAAAGCCAAAGACACATGGCCACTCTTTGTAAAACATGCACTACTAGTATCCCGGGCTTGTACCACTCAAGGGACAGACTACTCACCATTTGAACTAACATACAGGTACAAGCCAGAAATAATTACCCACAACAAGCAGACATACGTAAGGATCCACCCTGGAAACTCCCCCACAGTAGAGCAAGCACCAAACCTACAACACATCTGCCTCAAAGCTAAAATAGCTGAAATGACGAGGCTCAAGACACAAAAGTTAACCTCCACAGAGGACCCACTCCCCATCAACTCCCCTGTCTGGGTTCTAGCTAGGAACAGAAAGAAGCTAGACTCAGTACACAGAGGACCAGGAAGAATCATCAGATACTGACCAGACAGAAACACCTATCTGGTTAAGTTCCAGGGTGCCAAAGAGCCCATCACAAAAAAGTATCACAGATCTTGCCTCCGCCCTAGCAAAGGAGAACACTTGACTCAGTTGGTGCCCACTAGTAAACAACTCCAGGAACATCAGGCGGCAGCCGTCAAGACAAAGCCCCCTCCTTATGTACCCAAGTAACCCCTTAAGGGAGGGGGTGTGTCGAGGGTCTGGATGCACAAGTATTCCGGCTATTGCCATCACACCTAACATCCAGTCATTGCCTGATTTGGTGCCTTTCCAATATACCATTTGACATACCAGAAATGGCAACAAATCAATATCACATGACTGTCCAGGTATCCAGCAACTTGAACCCATCCAGCACATGACTAGCCCCTGGGTTTGATCCAACTAAAATCCCTGCCACAGCTAAAGCTATATAAGTCTAAAGTATTATCCAATAAAATATACTTCTTCTCTTCCTAATTTTATATTTGAAGCTTCCCCAAAAGGTGCTCCTTATCAATCCCACTGGTGTTTTCACTTTAAAATACCATACCCATTACTCCAACATGAAGTGCCCTCCTATGGCTTGCCCTGCATCTGAAGGGATTAATCTCTTGGCCACTTCTGCTGTGACTATTCCTCCTGGGTCTCAGGTTATCCTAGACTCCCAAATATTGTATGAGCTGCCCGAGCGTACATTCCTAGAGTTGTACTCTCCTACCTTGCTAGGACGCAACAAACTCTATCTCTGTGCAGGAATCTTGGATGTCTCTCATAAAGACCCTGTTCAATTGCTGGTTGCCAACTTAACTACTCTCACCATAAATGTGTATATAGGGCAAGTTGTTGGCTATGGCAGGCTGTTGAATGCTCCTGACGTCCTATCACTACATTCCTTTGGTACGTTCCAGGACTTTAACTTACCTGAAGATGAGCCGCAAGTCCTATCATTGTTCACTGCTCAAGACTTCCTGAAGCTATCTCTGGTTCAACAGAAAGAGGTGCTTGTCCTAATGGATCAGTTTTTGGATATCTTTGCTAAGAATATCACTGATTATGGTTTAGCCAAAGGCGTCATTCACCAGATTGATACTGGTGATGCTCCCCCCTTTTGCGCTAAACCCTACCACTGCAGTCAAGTAGAAGATGCTCAGGTGTCTAAAGAGTTCAAATAACTTCTAGACACTGGACTTCTTGCTCCTTCCTAAAGTCCATGGGCCTCCCCTTACTCATACTTATAAAGGATGGAGGTCATTGTATTGTGATGGATTACCAATGCTTGAATTCCTTAACCAAAAAGGATTCCTACCCCTTACCATACATTGATGATGATCTCCGCCACCTTGGGGGCTCTAAGTTCTTCTCTGCCATGGATCTGGATTCTGGTTACTGGCAAGTTGATCTCTCCCCTGAGGATAGACAGAAGGCTGTGCTCATCACTTCCAAAGGATTGATTGAGCCTACATGAATGCCGCAAGGGCTCTGCAATGCTCCAGCTTCTTTTCAACAAGCCATGAACTCCATCCTTTGTGCTTTGAAGCTCTCGTGTGTTAAAGTATACTTAGATGATATAAATGTCTTCAGCGCTACCTTTACTGACCACCTGGCTCATCTTAAGGAAGTGTTCATAAAGATTTGTGAAGCTGGACTTAAGTTAAAGCCATCTAAGTGCGCCTTCTTCAAGGAACACCTTGAATTATTGGGTCATGAGGTAACTCATACAGGAATTTTCCCAAATGACCAATGAAAGTTGAGGCCATTGACAAAATGCTTTTGCCCACTAATCTGCAAGAGGTTCAAGTCTTTCTGGGTATGATGGGATACTATAGACATTTAATCCCCAATTTTGCTCATACTAGTGAACCCTTGGTCCAGCTGCTGCATAACATTCCCTTTGAATGGATTGCCAGCCAACAACAAGCCTTTGAAACCCTCAAACAAAAACTCAAAGAGGCTCACATCTTAGTATATCCGGATTACAATAAGGAATTCATCCTATATACTGATGCTAGTGACTTGGCTATTGGGACTATCTTGGCTCAACTGGACAATGAAGGTGTGGGTCACCCTGTAGCCTATACCTCTTGTGTACTGAATAAGAATGAGAAGAACTATAGTATGACCAAGAAGGAGTGCCTTGCTGTGCTACATGCCGTCAAGCAGTTCTGCCATTACATGTATGGCACCCATTTCACTGTGGTCACTGACCACAATTTGCTTAAGTGGTTATAACTCTTAAGGAACCAGAAGGACAACTAGCTAGATGGGCTCTCCACCTGCAAGGGTACGGCTTCACTGTGCTGCATCACCCCGGGATTCAGCATCAGAATGCTGATGAACTGTCCAGAATACCCATACTTGCTCTACACCCTGCTGAGGCTGACAGGTTGTACAAACTAATTGGATATCCTTCCTTGTGGGAGAACAAGACGCAAAGTTCAAGTTGCCCTTTCTAAATTATCTGAAGATACGCTCATTTGTGACCATCAGCTTTTCAAGAAAGTACAAGACCACTACTTGCCCTATGTGAGGCCTAGTCTTTGCCTTTTTTGGTGCTTCAAGCTCATAAAGAGACAGGTCACAGAAGCGTTGCCAAGACCCATGCCTGGCTCCAGAAGAATTACTTCTGGTAAAATCTTTTCTTGCTGATCCCAGATGTTATTGCTAGTTGCCATGATTGCCAACTGCAACAACCTAAAGCCACCACTCATGAGTTCAAGCTAGTCCCCCCCTTAACATACATTTCATACTGTCAGTATTGATGCTTTAGGGCCTCTCCCTCCCTCCTGCTCTGGTTGCTGCTTTATCCTAATTGCTGTTGATCATTTTAGCAAGTGGGTGGAAGCTTGCCCTACTAAAGACATCACTGCCAAGACAACCACCGCCTTTCTGCTAAAAGATGTATTATTTTGCCATGGTTGTACTCAAGTGTTGTTGTCTGACAATGGGACTAACTTCAACGCTAAGTTAGTAACCTCTGTTGTTGAAGCCTTGGGGCCTCACCAGTCTTTCTCTGCCCCCTATATTCTTCCACCAATGGTGTGGTTAAGCTCACAAACTCAACTCTGGTTTCTATCATGAGAAAACTCACTTATTCTGACGCTGCCAACTGGGATCTATACTTACTCGCTGCTCTCTTTGCCTATTGTCTTAGCAAACACTGTGTCACTGGGTATTCCCTTTTTGCTATGTTGTATGGTTGTGAAGCCACCACTTTGTTGCTCTTGGGGGCCCCCTACTCTCCTCTGATAAGGCCCTGAACCCTGATGATTATATCAAAGATCTAGTCAATCAAATCATTGATATTAAGGCTTCTGCCTACACGTCTGCATATAAGATCAAGATGCTTGAGCTCTCTCCTGACAATGCTGGAAAATCTCCCCTGCCTGAGTTCAACATTGAGGACCATGTTCTTTATTATCAACACAGAGTAGGGGGACGTGCTCATAAGCTAGACTTGTTGTGGATTGGGCCCTTGGAAGTGATCTTCAAACAAGGGTCAGAGTATACTGTAAAACTCCTGTCTAGTGGTTGACTGTTTGCTTGTGTGCATGCCAAGTTTCTCTGCAAGTACCACCCCCCTAAGGCCAATCTAGAGGGGGGCAATGTTGTGAATGCCGCCATTCACCATGTTTTGATTTTGCCTTCAATGGGTTATTTCAAGGACAAATCCCTCTCTTTTGATTTTGCCCTTTGAAATGAGGCTAGCTCTAAATTGGGAAATTCAATTGTTTGTTTTACTGATTCTGCGCAACTCACTTTCCCCACTCATGCTTATGGCAAGTGATCTTACCGTCCATGTACTGTTTTGTGATAAAGCTACACAGTATATAATCCCAATCTTTATACCCAATAAAATTTAAGTTATATTCACATTTTTTTTTGTCTCTCCACGTACTTTGGCGCCTCTCTAGCCATGTCTAGCAGATATTATTCAATCAGGGCCACAAGGTTATCACATAACCTTCTCTGCCATTCTAACCAAGACTTAGTACAAGTACAATCCTAAGGTTAGGATTTCCCGTTGTGACTCTGTGCCGCGCCTCAGATCACAACAGATACCAAATTGAATCTTCTGATTTATTGGTGGGAGTTGGTTTGGAAGTTTTGAAGTTCACATTGGCTTTCCCAATACTCATTAACACACAAAAAGCTCATACAAGGAAGATGAACTTCATGGTGTTGAAGGGGGAACCTTTTGAATCTACTAATCAAGTTTTAGATGTTTTTGAAAATATAGATTTATTGGGTTGATAGGAATAAGAAATTGTTGAAGCAATTTTCTCAAGGGAAAACATTTAGTTTAAATACTGAAGTGAATTGGGGAAAGAAACATAGCAGTTACCAGGCAATCCTGCAATTGTAAGTTTGAAAAGTATTGCTTTGCAGGTCTGCAGCAAGCTGCAGCCTGCAATTTAAGAAGAAGAAGTAATTTGGGTTATTGCCTGTCACCATTCTTTTACACTGTGATTGTGGTTGTCTTTTGGGTCTGGATGAATGGTGCTTCCTTGGCTTGGTTGATTTGAATCAACTGATTGGCTGACTGGTTCCCTTGAATATTGTTGGTGTGGATTTGAGCATTTAGTTTTTGTTTGATTGGCTAATTTGGGGGTTTTAGAGCTAATTGTAAACACTATTTTGTTGCTGTTGCTGGATCCTTCATCTGTTGCTTGGTTTTTTGAATTTATAATAGAATATAAATTTTTGAACTTCTTAAAGCTTTTGCTTTTGCTTTTACTTTTGATTTTACGCGTGATAGTACATTCATTAATCAAATTTAAATGTGTATTCAATCCAAACTTATTAATCAAACCATTATCTATCTTATTAATTGATTTTGCATTTAAAAATGCTATTTCAGTTTCACCTTGTCTAATCTTTTGTGCAGTCTTTGATGTTGGATTTGTGAAAGGGAAGTAATCTCTTACATTAGCCTCCCCTAAGGCCTTGTCCCCTCCTCTTGTTTGGTGATTGTGGTCTAATAGGTCCCAGCAATTTGTCAAATTGTTAATGGGTTTCCAGCTGTTGGATACCATACCATATCCTACCCATTTAATCAGGTAGTGGGGTTTGTTCCAAATTATCTTGTCATTGATGATCTCTTCCACCTCCCATTTGGGGAGATGGTTCATTACCAGAGGTGGGGGGTTCCATTTGGCCTGAGAAAGATCCTCTGGTGATCTGTGGTAGCAGATAAAAAAGCTGACATGGAAAATGTCATGAGCTGTGGATCCTTCCGGCAGGCGGTTTTTTTAGGTGAAGGGGGAAATCTTTCATATTACATCCAAGGGACCTATCCTTTTGGGACCTAATATTTGACATGGCCGTTTGATGTGTAGGTTGCAAGCGTCTAGAAACACCAGGGATCTAGGAAAGTTAATCAGGTTCTCTGCAATGTCTGTCAGCAAACTTCTTGAATGACTGAATGGATTTATTTAGGTTTTCCTTAAGTTTGGCTTGAAAAAGGGAGAGGTCTTTTAGGTGCTTGTTGACCTGTGGTACTGTGGTTGTCTCTACCTGAGGAGGAATTTCTTCAGGATTACACCCTTAGTTTGCTTTAAAGGGAGACATCCCAATGGAGACGTGGTGGCTGCTGTTATAAGCTAGTTGGGATAAGGGAAGGAGCTTGGACCAGTTATTCTGTTAGGTGTTGACGTAGTTTTGTAAATAAGCTTTCAATACCTGATTAACTCTTTCAGTCTGTCTGTCAGTCTGTGTGAAATGAAGTGGAGAGATTTTTCTTAACTCCCAATAATTTCATCAAGCTAGACCAAAATTTGGATGTGAACTGGGTTCCTTGATCAGAAACAATGTCATTTGGAATTCCATGGTAGGCAAACACATTCTTGAGGAGCATCTGGGCAGTCTCTTTGGCAGAGGCAGTGGAAAAAGAGATGAAGATACCATAATTGGTTAGGCAGTCTACTACTAGGATTCCTGTATTACCCTGACTTTTGGGTAGTTCCACAATAAAGTCCATTGAGATAGAAGACCATGGTTGGGGAGAAATTGATAAGGGTTGAAGTAATCCTTGAGGCTTTTAGTATGAGGGTTTGTTTTGGCAGCACTCAAGGCATTTGCTTATGTAGCTTCCCACTGATTTCTTCATTGAGGACCACCAGTATTGTTGGGAAATTCTTTTGAGGGTCTTGGTAATACCCCCATGACCTGATAAAGGAGTGTCATGGAAGGCTTGGATAATTTGGTCTCTAAGAGGTCCTTGGGGAACGTACAGGGAGTTTTCATGGTACCAGATGTTGTTTTTTGTTTCTAGGTCTGCAGTGCTAGTTGGAGGGTTCAATAGTTGTTCCTCTTGGATCTCTTTATCTAAGTTAGTGTAAAAGGAGGCAGTAGCAATGAGGCTCAGAAATTGAGAGGGTTCCAGTACTTGTCAAATGTTGTGTGCGTGGTAGGAGGTGTCAGAGTTGTCAAGGTCTTCTCTGCAACTAATAGTGTCAGGGACCACATTCTTCTTACTGGGGGTGTATTCAATTTAGAAGTTGTATGTCATTAGGTCAATAGCCCAACGGGCCAGGCAGGGACAAACCTTGTGTTTCTCTGTGAATTATAGGAGGTTTTTATGGTCTGTGCAGATGTAGACTAGATATTTACTTCCCTGTAGGTATCTTCTCCAGTGGTCCAAGGCGCGTACTATGGCATATAATTCCTTCTCATATACATGGTAATTGTGCTCCCTGTCCAATAAATTGTAGGAGTAGAACACAACAGGGTGTAGTTCTCTATCCTCCCCAAGCTGGAGCAGCACCGCTCCCAGCGCAATATCCGAGGCATCTGTGTCCAAAAAAATTGATGCCCTGGGTCTGGGCGCAAGAGAACAGGGGCAGAAGAGAAGGCATGTTTCAAGGCATCAAAGGCTGACTGAGCTTCAGGGCTCCATGAGAAGGGGAATTTATCCAAAGTGAGCTGAGTGAGAGGTAGGGAATATCTGAGAAGTCCTTGATGAACTTATGACAAAAGTTTTCTAGTCCCAGGAACCCTCAAAGCTTGGCGCAGGAGGTGAGAACCAGCCAATCTGCCACAGCCTGGACCTTGGATGGGGCAACAGCAAAGCCTTCTTCCAAGATATTGTACCCCAGGAATTTGATTTCCTTTTTGTAAAATTTGCACTTTTCCAGTTTGCAAAACAGGCAGGCCTTAATTAAAGCCTGTAGAACCTCCCAAAGATGGATCAGGTGAGTGTCATAGTCCTTGGAGTAGATGAGGATGTCATCCAGGTATACTACCATGCAGGTGTCCAGATAAAGGGAAAATGACTTCATTCATGAGTCCCTGGAAGGCTGCTGGGGCATTGCTAAGACTGAAAGGCATTACCAAATATTCATATAGCCCAAACAGGGTTCTTACAACAGTCTTCTATTTATGGCCCTCGGCTATACAAATTTGATGGTAAGCGTTGAAAAGGTCAAGTTTTGAGAAGACTATTGCCCCAGTAAGTCAATAAGTGAGGGTCTCAGCAGAGGGAATGGGATTTAAATTCTTGATTGTGATGCTGTTGAGATTTGAGTAATCCACCACTGGTCTTAGGGATCCATCTGATTTCTTTACAAAGAACTTTGGTATCAGGGATCTAACCTGTGGGGGGTTCCTGAGAACTTGCGGGCGGCTGGCCCGCGGGCCCAGCAGGGAGAGCCCACCACAAGATTGGGGCTAACTTTACAATATAAGATAACAATTTCCCAAGGACTGCCCAAGGTCCGCTCATAGGCACCATGGAACCAATCAATCCAGTGAGGGTGATATACATCACCCCAAATATCTGAGTGGAAGTGGATTCATTAGTGGCAAAGGATTCTTGTGGGCGGTTGGGCCGCGGGGTGTGGGGCGGTGTCATTGGAACCAAATATGCAGGCCGGAAATTATACTTGTCTTGGAATAGCAGAGGGGGCCAGATGATTTTGGTGCCTTCTCTGTAAAGGACTTCTGTCTCTCTAGTTCTAGCTTTGGGGTTGTGAATCAAGATTTCCTCTAGAGTAAACTCAGAATACGCTGGGTTGGGTGGGTACTCAGTGAAATGTACTGGGCCAAAGGGAGCTCCTGGTGGACAGTAAAGGTCAGGTGGCTGGTCCGCGGTTTCTTGGGGTAGACAGGTGTGGGGTGAAGAATTGCAAGACATAGGCTGGAAATAAAACAGAACTAATAACAAGTATGGTATGATCTGGTTGAACCAAAGGTTCATGTCACTTTATTGCAAGAATGGCAATGGGCATCTTCCTGGCAATCCAGGGTATAAGTATGCCCATCTGTCATGGTAAAACTTTCATAAATTTTCCTTGGCCCGGGGTTTTCCGTTCACCAGGTCTTCCCAGTCTTTGGTGGCATCAATTGCAGGAGTTATTCTATTGGCTGAATCAAACTGAGAATAATCAAATTTCATTGTCAGGATGTGGGATTGGTTGTCTCTGGGTGGCCTGCGTTCTATGGGAAGGTTCTTGGTTTTCCCTTCCGCATGGGCCTGAGTTATCCCAGGATCTGTGGCTGGACCCCAGCTGCTGATTGGTTGAGTTGTCAGGAGCCTTTGGCGTGAGAGATACCAATGTAGGTGAATTTGATTTGCCAAGCTTCAAAGGATTCTCTGAAGTCAAATCCTGCTCTGGTTTAAGCCCAAAAAACTGTGGGCGGCCGGGCAGCTGGCCCTGCAGGCTGGCGGCCCACAGAGAGCCAGGGTTCAAATCCCGTAGTTGAGGCCTTTCAATAAGAATAGTTGATAATAGTTTGTCACTTGTGACAATTGGAGAGGGGCAGGGGGAGTTTGAGCGGCACATGAATCCCTTTTCTACATTTTCATTCAGGTATGTGTTCATCACTAGACTCTGGGCGCGGTTGACTGGATAATGCTTACCCCAAGTTGGTACTGATCCTGATACCAAATCAATGCATAAGTCCAACTCTCAGCAACTGGGTAGCAGGGAACAGGATGATTTGTTAAAGGCTTCTGCTAGATCCTGAAGCTTGGGAGGAATCTGGGGTTTGGATATTTCTTTCAAGGCAACAAGGACATTGATGGTGTCTTCCGGGTTTGAAATCCCAGCATTCCCAGTTTGGTCAAAGGGGATAGAAGAGGTGACCCCTTCTTTCTGAGTGAAGAATTTTATTGTATCCAGGTTTAGTACAGCCTTTGCAGTTTTGGCCCAAGGAAACCCCAGAATCAGTGGTTGCCAAGTTTGACAAGGAGGATACCATGATGTTAAATTGGTTCTTCCTTACCTTGAATCCTAGGCTCCCTTTTATTCTAGTTACTTGGGTACATGACTTATTGGCTAGGGTTACCCATGCAGAAGGACCTTGCTGGTGACCCAATTGTTGAGCCAGGGAGCTACTTATGAAATTTCCCATGGCGCCTTTGTCTATTAGGGCCTTTGCTTCTTGAGAGATTTTAGAAGAACCTAGCTCAACTGGTAATAGGGCATAAGATTGAGAAGGTTCTTTATTTGAATAACTAGCTAAAAGAGTGGTAGGAGATTGCACCTTGGCCAAGGCTTGGCAGTCCTTGGCTGAATGTCCAGCTTTCTCACAATACATACAGAGTCCAAGTTGTGTTTGGTGTTGTTTCTCCTCTTTTGAGAGTTGGTACACCCCACCTGTGGTGATCCACATTTTTGGTGGTTTGCAGGCGGGGCTAATGTTGGCCAAGCAAAAGTTTGGTTGTTTGTTGAAGGTGAGCCTAGTAGGTAACATAGGACTACTAGGGGTAAGTAAGGTGAGCCTAGTAGATAACATAGGACTACTAGGGTAAGTGAGGTGAGCCTAGTAGGTAACATAGGACTACTATGGTAAGTGAGGTGAGCCTAGTAGATAACATGGGACTACTAGGGTAAGTAAGGCCTGGCTGGTAGGTAACAAAGGACTACCAGAGGCAGATGTTGCCTCCACCCAGCAGAAGATATTGGCTGCTTTGGATCTATAGTGCTTCACCCCGTAGGAAACTGTGGCTACCAGGGTAGAAGTGTATGCCATTATGGTAGGGGAAGCCTACCAGGGCTGTGAGTTTTGGACCCCTGGCGGGTAACGCGGGCTGCTAGGGAGGGGAAGAGCTCTGAGGGCTCTACATACCCTAATACACTTACAGGAGGTCTGTGAGCAAGCACCCTATCTAACAGACTGGTAGGATGTCCTCGTTCATGCCCTTATGGGAGCTTCAGGGAAACCCAAGGTGAGCATTGGAGGGTATAGACTTGCTCAGAGGTATCACCAAGGTGGCTTGCTTGGGAAAGCAAGCCGCAGAACTTGGTGTGATCAGGCCTCTGGGAAGTAGAGCTGATTACTCTGCAACTGAAAGCCCAGACTTAATCACCTGGATGAGTAAAGACAACACATAGACATTGATCTATGGTTTAATGGCCTAAGTAGACTGCCACTTGCGAGGGCCCAGTCAAACACCAGTTCAATGTAGACTCATGCCTGGGTCTACAAGTTCTGGTAATGGGGGCTGAGATAAAGAACCGATGTGGTTCATGGAATTAACAGAGAAAACTAGCAAGAGGGACTGTTTGGTCACAGTGAAGGCTAGTTGATGGACTGTTAATTCATATTGAATGGAATGAACCAATATGGTTCAGTGTGTAGAAGGAACAAAGAAGGTTCCTAGTGAGGATTTGTTGAAAGACTGGTTGAGGATAAGCTGAAGGACCAGAAGGTTATGATGCAGGACTAGCTGATCATGATGCATATTGACAAAAGGACCAGAAGATTGTGTTGCAGGACTGAAGAGCTGGAATATGAGCTGGCTGAAGGATCCAAAGATGATGGTGAAGAACTGGTGGTCCGGAGAAATGAGCCAAGATTCTGCTGAATTGATTTTACAAAGTGGGAAGATGTGGAATATTTTGCCTTGGTTTAGTATTAAAATCAAGAAGGAATGTGGATAGAAGTGTGGGTAAGATATTTATTTATTTATTTATTAAGTTCCTAGGATAGACAAAGGTATGTTGCTATGAGAGCGGGATACAAAGTTGTTTTGGTGGGACGTTTTCCTTGGATTTTACTATATTTGTAAATATATAGAGAAACGTTGAAGAGGTCCAGAAATAACAATTTAAATAGTATTCTACTATTTAAATGGGTTTAGGTTGAATGCAGGAAGAAATAGTGCCAGAATAATGGACCGGTTAACGCTTTGGTGCGTGAAGAGTTGTCAATTTGAGCGGTTTGAGCTGTGGAAATGATTTTCATAGTTGGATCCTGTTGGAACTTCAGATATGGTCTATTTCCGCGCTCTGCATTCATTGGTTGAGTTCTGGCAGGTTTCCTGATGAAAATGATTGGTTGGAAGCCAAAAGCTTAAAGTATAAGTGAGGAAATAGTGAATTAATACTTTAAGCTTTTGAGAAAGTAAGTATGTAAGCTTAAGTTATTATAGGAAAAAGTGAGCGCCAATAGTTTAAGCTTATGAAGAAAGCCATTTTGAAGGCGGAACCGTTGGGAAAAGGACACTATAAGAAGGTGGCTGGCTGGAAAGTTACTGGGTCTTTGGACGGTCTTTTCAATGTCTTTTTGATGTCTTTTGATGGTCTTTTCAAGGTCTTTTCAAGGTCTTTTGGAAGGCTTTTGGAGGTCTTTCCCAGGTCTTCTGAGTTTATGCCAAGATGTTTTGAAAGCCTGTTGATCACCAGCAGGAGCTTGGCTGGACTGATACAACCCAAGATAACAAAGCAGGAGCCCAAGAATAAGAAGCTGGATCCTAAGCGCAGTGCTGGAATCCAAGTTAAGGGCCGGAGTCCAAGTTTAAGGAGCAGGAGTCCAAGTCTAAGGAGCAGACGTCCAAGACTAAGGTAAAGGAGTCCAAGAACAAGTACAAGGAGTCCAAGATATTTTTAGAGGACTCCAAGTATTGGCAAATCTGTATTGTTTTCTTGACTCCCCCAGGCTGTATACCAGAAGGTTTCTAAGGGGATCTTCCTTCTGAGAGTGAATAAAAGCCCATTTTGACCCCTATACATATTTCTGAGATATATTTCCCCTTACTAGAGAATGACAACCCCTTCCAGCTGGTCCCTGGCTACAATCCAGGACACACTTAGGGACTGCTGGACAGGAACCCCACACCACCCTCCTTGGGTATTAGTCCCTTGGGAACATCTCCCTGGACCTTTGAGGGGGGTTTTGGTTTTCCTTAATGACAACTGCGGGGGAGAGAAAAGGGTTCTGAGGCTTGGATCACAAAGGAGCTGCTTCACCTTAGCGGACCATTTGATCACTTCCTTGACCATGGTATCAAAGTTGGTTGACAGCTTATGATGGGCAAGGAAATTCTTTAGTTCAAAGGAGAGTTTTTTGCGGAACAGGTAGCAGGCTTCATTGTTACTCATCCCAACTGCATTTTGAGGCAAGTGAACTCTTTGGCATAGACTTGAGCTGACATCCTTACTTGGTATAAGGCAGAGATTTGGTCTCTCAGTTGGTCTGGGCTTGGCGCAGGAGATAACATAGCTAGGAGGGTGTCACAGAACAGGTTGTAGTTGTTGAGGAGGTCCTCTCCTTGTAGCATTGCCTTGGTGTAACAAAGGCAGGACTTACTGGTAAGCTTTTCTGCCACAGGATGTACTTTCTGCGCATCAGTGGTGAATCTTTTGGGTGAGGTTTCAAACAAGGACTTGGAGAAGGCCAGGAGCATCAGGATCTTGTTTCCTTTGTTATCTCCTGGGGCGACAGCAGATAGTGTGTTCAGGACCACTGTTTAAACCTGGCTGTTGGTTATGGAGACAATTGGTTCTGAGGTGAAAGGTTTTTGAAAAAGGGACATGATCTTGTATATGGTAAAGCTTATTGTGAAGGTGACAATTACAAGGGAAAGGCATTTGAAGAGGGCAACATAGAATATGAATTTATAGGTAAAATGTCAACCTGGACCACCCATAAAGTGGTTCAGTAGGGGCTCCAACAAACTTTCAGGGATCCACTAATTGGGAAGTCTCTCTCCAATAGAATGGGGGAGAGCTCCCAAGAGAATTTGACCAGAGTGGACCCTACAGGAATCCCTATCATTAACATGTGCAAAAGATGACCAAATAAGCGGAATCTCCCCAAAAAGGGAGTGAAGTGGTTTAACAGGTAATAGATGCTGGTATACACCAAGACCAACCAGGGGGCCTTGGGGTGGATTATGGGAGGGAATCATGCTGTTTCTACATATGGATCATGGCAACAGCGTGGTCCAAAACAATACCAAATTGAGTCTTCTGATTTGTTAGTCAGAGTTGGTTTGGGGGTTTCATAGTTAACATTGGCTTGCCCATAACTGATTAACACAAAAAAGGTCCATAAAAGGAAGATTAACTCCATGTTGTTAAAGGGGGAACCTTTTGAATCTACTAATCAAGTTTTAGATGTTTTTGAAAATATAGATTTATTGGGTTGATAGGAATAAGAAATTGTTGAAGCAATTTTCTCAAGGGAAAACATTAAGTTTAAATACTTAAGTGAATTGGGGAAAGAAACATAGTAGTTACCAGGAAATCCTGCAATTATAAGTTTAAAAAGTATTGCTTTGCAAGTCTTCAGCAGGCTGCAGCCTGCAATGCAAGAAGAAGAAGTACTTTGGGTTATTGCCTGGCAGTATTCTTTTACACTGTGATTGTGGTTGTCTTTTGGGTCTGGATGAATGGTGCTTCCTTGGCTTGGTTGATTTTAATCAACTGATTGGCTGGCTGGTTCCCTTGAATATTGTTGGTGTGGATTTGAGCATTTAGTTTTTGTTTGATTGGCTAATTTGGGGGTTTTAGAGCTAATTATAAACACTATTTTGTTGCTGTTGCTGGATCCTTCATCTGTTGCTTGGTTTTTTGAATTTATAATATAATTTAATTTTTGAACTGCTTAAAACTTTTGCTTTTGATTTTACCTGCAATAGTGCATTCATTAATCAAATTTAAATGTGTATTCAATTCAGAATTTATTAATCAGACCATTATCCATCTTATTACTTGATTTTTCATTTAAAAATGCTATTTCAGTTTCACCATGTCTAATCTTCTTTGCAGTCTTTAATGTTTGATTTGTGAAAGGGAAGTAATCCCTTACACTATCAATAAAGAATATTAGCTAGTTTCTAAATATTTTTCCCTGTGTAACTCTTCTAAAACAGCACAGTTATAGCATTGGTAGCAGAAGTAGGATTTCCATCCTATCTTATCTTGCAAAACTCCTCCTGTTGCCTGTACTTGCTGCATTCAAAAAATCCTTGATAGAATCATGTCTGGCCTCCCGGTAGACTAGAAACCGTACACACATGGTTCCAAGATACCTGATGGGTTTGTCCTCTACTAGAAAATGGTAATCCCACTCCCCAAATTCAATGCCCTGTCAGCACAAGGGTTTTTCCATGCTCCTGCCGCCATGCTGCATACAACTGACAGAAATACCATGCCAGCCTATGTAGCCCAAGACTTAAAAGCACAGCCATGTAATTCTTTGCTGGGGCCAACAATGACAAAGCCGCTGCATGGATCCAATTTTCCCAAAGCAAACTGGCCCAAATGGAATGCCCACAACAATTCTGGATTGCAGAGATATCAATTTTGTTGACACACAACGCTAGCACCTGGTTCAAAAAGTGGCATGAGGACCAAACCAAGAAAGATTGGGACACCTTTAAGCAGGACTTCTTAGCAAGAGTTGTATTGAAGACCACCACCCTCATGATTATCCGCCAAGTGAAGAACTTGATACAGACAGACACTTTAAAGGAACTCACACACGCTTATGAAGAACTCTGCCTACATGCTCCTGCAGATATGACATTTGACAATCCAGCCACACATCTCATGTATTACAAAGCCCTCAAGGCACACATAATCAGACATGTCAACCTAGACCAAGTAACCAATCTGCAAAGCCTATATTGTGAAGCATAGAAGGAGGAGCAAAGATCCAACACCCTCCACAAGATCCAGACTGGGAATAGAGAGAGACTCAAAGATTCTCACTTGACTGGGTGTGCCAATTTCCTGCCTCCTGAAAATAACAATAACTCAAACCATAAGCCTGTAGGCTAAGATGGGCACAGAAATGCAAACAATAGGCAGTAAAATTGTACCTATTTCTGTATTACTGCCACTCAAGCCAAACATGATAAGGGAAAAGCCTGGTGAGAGCATTAAGCAAGCCAAGCTCTCCCAAAACCATTGCCAACTTGTCCAACAATGAGTACCGCCCTGAGGAAGTGGACCAATGCCCAATGATCCAAGTGCTCTCAGAATACCCAGTACTTTGCACCATTGCCAGACATCCCAATGGATTGATGTCTTACCCTTTCTGCTTTTGCAGTTACGCTGGCTCAGCGCTCCTAGACTCAGGAGCAGATTTCAGGCTTGTCAACACCACATTTGTGAAAAAATTCAAGCTGTCCACTAATCCTTTGCAGATTAAAAACATGGTCTTAGCCAATAAAAATCACATCACTGTGACAAAAGAAACTGCTCCCTTTTCATCATGCTAGAGAACCTGCACTTCATCATCCAGGGGCCTGTCATCAACTTCCCAAAGTTTGACATTGTACTGGGGTTGGATTGGTTACAAAGGAATAAGGCAACCTACAGAATTAACTCATACAGAATGGAACATCCTCCATGTCAACAATTCTCAAAAATATATTTTTTATTTTCAATATTAAAGATTGTTTTTTTCTTGATTAAATAATTGGCACTGATAATAGAAGCAATTTTTGATTTTTATTTTGAGCTTTTCATTGAAATTATAAAAGATAAAGCAATTTTTTTGAAATTATTGACAGGGAGGATGTCCCATTCTGTATGAGTTAATTCTGGAGATTGCTAGGAATAACCCCCATGTAGACTGGGCAACCTTGGTATTGATCATCAAGTGTGAAGGAGTCAATCACCAGATTTACCCTGACTCAGTGGACCAACTACTGTGCAACCACGTCTTCATACACATTATGGAAACCCTGGACAAAAAAGAGAACCTCAAGGCAATTGACTGGGACTCCTGCCAGTACAAGATCATACACTTCAAAGACCACCAGGATGCCACTACACCTCAGGATTGCAAAATTGTAGCCTGTCATCCAGAGATCTTAAAAGAGGCTCTACCAGGGTTACCACCAGAAAAGCACATACAGTACTCCATCCAACTCAAAGGAGCTATACCTAAGGCGCAACCCATCTACCAACTTACCCCAAACAAAGACAACACCCTACATGCTTACCTAAAGGAGGCATTGGAAAAAGAACTTATCTGCCCCTCACAATCTCCCTTTGGTGCTACTGTATTCTTTGTGGCAAACAAAGATGATACCCTTCAATTAATCACAGATTACCAAGCCCTCAACAAAGTCACCATCAAGAGTTTTACCCATTTTCACTCATTGACAACCTCTTTGATGCCCTGGGCGCCGCCACAGCCTTCTCTAAGATTGACCTAACTGTGGGCTACAACCAAATCCGCATCAAGGAGAAAGATATACCCAAATGTCCTTTTGCACTAAGTACAGGTCATAAAGTGTGTGGTGCTCAATTTTGGGATGACAAGCGCACCCTCAACCTTTGTGATCTTTATTAACAAGGTGTTTGCCCCCCACATTGGCAAGCACACCCTGGTGTATTAGGATGACATCATTGTCTACAGCCCTTTGGTAGAACAACACCACAAAGACTTAGAGGCAGTCTTTGCTACCTTGGCTCAACAAAAGCTGCTAGCCAAGCCCTCCAAGTGTCAGTTCTTCCGTGAACAGCTGCCCTTCCTAGGACACATAGTCTCAAAGGATGGCATTAAACCCGGAAGTCAGAAGATCCAGGCCATCTGCAAAATGCCACCGCCTAAAGACAAATCAGAACTCTACACATTCTTAGGAATGGTTGTCTATGTACATTGTTTTATACCTGACTGCAGCGTCCTGACTGCACCCCTGTCCACCATAACAGGTGCCAAATCCAAGTTTTTATGGACCCCCAATTTCAACCTTTGCTTCAGACGTCTTAAAGATAAGCTCACAACTGCACCCACACTACAATACCCCAAACACAATGGGGAATATCAAATGGAGACAGAAGCCTCTGATGCATCCATTGGGGGAGTGTTATAAATTAAAAACAGTGATGGTGACTTCCTGCCCATAGCCTATGAATCATGTAAGCTGACAGACAGCAAGTGTCAATACCCTATAAACAACAAAGAATTGTTGGCAATCATACACTTCCTGGTCAAATGGCGCTGTTACTTGGAGAACCAGGAAGAATTCACAGCATTAAACAACCACAAATCACTCATATACTTTAAAACGCAGAAAGCCCTTTTCTACCAACAACCACATTAGATGGAGCTCCTAGAAAGGTTCAATATGATCATACAGTAAAAACCTGGTCCAAAACTTGCCATGGTAGATGCACTCTTGCACCTGTATATTAGAGCCACAAGGGAAAATAATGGGCTCAACCCAGAATGGCCTCTCCTGGTGCTCCAAACAAAGGACAACGGCTTTCCCCCTGGTACCACTGAAATCACAAAAGAGACAGTTGTAAAGAATGAGCACCTGTTTGTAGAAGTTTATGGGACTTTAAATTGCAAAATGAACAATGGAACCACCATCCCTTACGTCCCTACACATCAGCAAGTTGACACCATCCTACGTTACCACAGAGACCTTGGACATACCAAAAGCTGCAACCTCTACAAATATCTTAAACACAAAGCATGGTGGTTAAATCTATACTGGGATGTCCAGGAAGTCCTAGAACAATGCAAACTGTGAAAAAATTTCAAAAAGCAACACCCCACCTAACTCTGTATTACATATTTGTTTACAACTGCCCTTCAAAGTGTGGGCCCTAGATATTGTAGGACCCATGTCAGTAAAGCACAACAAAAAATGCATCATCACTGCTATCAACTTTGCCACTTTCTGACCAGTGGTGCAAGCAGTAAAAACTCACATAGGCAATAACGTGTGGCAGTTCATAGGAAAAGAAATAATCAGTAATTTTGGAAAGCCATAACTCCTGATAGCTGACGGGGGTAAAGGATTGACCTCTGAAGATACCAACTTTTTCTCACCAAAAATGGGGTCCAGCACACAGTGACAACACCTTACCATCCTCAGGCCAATGGGTGCGTGGAGCAGCTGAATGGCAGCCTAGTGCAGGCCCTGGCCAAACTCACTGCCAGGAGACCCGAGGACTGATATAAGCAGTTAACAACTGCATTGCTTGTATGCCAGACCCGTGTGAACAGATCCACTGGGAAAAGCCCCTTTGAGTTAGTTTATAGCACATAACCTAATATTATCCAAGTGTTATCAGAGCCCATGCTGGAAATACCAGGCAAGGTTCCACCCCATTCAGACCCCCAGATCATGCAAGCCAACAGTGATCAATCAGAAAGAGAAGAAAAGCGTTTACAAAAGAAATTTTCCCTATCCAAAATAGACATGAGGTTGGCAACAAAGTTTGGGTCATGAACGTTGACAAAAGCAAATTACAACCAAAAAAAGTAGGCCTGGAAATCATCCTAAAGGTAAACAAAAACAACAATTACCTAGTGCAAGGACTTCTGAAACAAAAACAATACAAGATCCTCCACTATGATTGCCTGAGACCCTGCAAGGCAAGACAGAACCAATGTGAGACCGCCCTACCCACCACAGAATAACAGTTAGTTCAGTATGGCGCCCGGGCTCCCAACAACCTCCCTGACAACCTGCCCCCAGAGGAAGCTGACCTTCAGTTGGGGGTGTGAAACATCAGACTCAACCCACCAGCAAGGTTCCAAGTAAGTGGTTTGTGACCTGAAATCCAATTATCCAGTCACTTGAAGCCAGACTAAGAAGTTGACTCAAATTTCTAAATCCAGCAACATGAACAAATGATGGTCCCTTAAAGTGGATACCCTGTTTTGGCACTTGAATTATTACCAGGATTAGGCCAACTCCTTTAACATCCCACTGTGTGATCAACACTATCATGTTCCTGTTATCCATGACACAAGAACTATATAATCATTATCTCTCAATAAAAAATATTAGCTAGTTTCTAAATATTTTTCCCCTTGTGACTCTGCTAAAACAGCACAGTTATGACACCACATTACATTTCTTGTAAGTCTCAGGACAGAGGAGCCCCCAATAAATTATATTATTACACCAACTTTTTTGAACTTGACCAAAATGAATGGTACATGTACTAATAGGACCCTATTCATAAAGGCTAACAATACAGCTTACAGCTGTGCAAAAAAAGGTGAAAACCCCATCAACTTCACAGCCCCATATATGCTAAACCTCAGATATAAAGTATACCATAAATAGGAGTGTTATACTTCAGCACCTTCTAGTAACTCTCAGTAATCACTTCCCTCATAAAAGTTATTTAATATATAAAGACTGTTACCGTAGAACACCAAATGATGGGGATAACACACCCTTGAAATACTAGAAATCAAAGCCAAAATGCTGCTAAACCCTTAAAAATGTTGTACAATTTAAATGATGTCATAGAAAAATATAGGTTAAAGCTGAGGTTGCTCAGATGCCCCACAAATTTTAAACCTACCTCTGGTCCTGACAGCTAACTACAATAAATTAGTTATATTTATTCATTCCCAAAAGAGTATGACGCTCAACCTGCTGGTTGCTAAATTTTTCCTAATTATGATGTCTATGATTTAAATTTCAATATAGGTCCTCTCACTGCTGAAAATATCTGTACTGACCAATCAAAAGTTGCCAATTCCCCACCCTCCCCAACCCAAGTCCCTTTAAAACTCTCCCAAACCCCATGCTAGAAACTTGTTTCTTGATAGTTTTTTTATCCTTGAATAAAGAAAGTTATTCCCAAAAAATGATAGCTCACCTGGGGCTGTTTGCCTCTGTCCTTGAGTGTTTAGCCTCCATCATGGTCAAGATTGCCGTCAATTTTATGATGGCCCCCTGGCCCACCCTTTACATGCCATCTCCAGCAGATACTTCTTCAAATTTATTCCTGCAAATCATTTTCTTCTTGAATTTTTTGTCATCATCTTCTGTTACACTACTGTTGGTGCCAATATCCTCAAACCATCCTCTCAATTTGGTCTCCTGCTTCTCAAAGAATTGACAATTTTTTATTATACTCTCATTGTCTCTCTTTGAATAATGCAGCTTACCATTTTACTTTAACAAAGACTTATTCCAACTTCCAAATTTGGATAATATAGGTTACTGTTGTTCAATTAATTACCTATCAATTGTCCTCATGCCCTACAGCAATGCAGATTTAAGTAAAATATTCCAGGAATTAAGCACTATAATGAATCTAAAAAATCCAGCACTATGATCCCTGCCACTGAATGAGAAGCATTATATCCAGTTTTAAACTCATTAAGTCTTTATCCCCAATTACGCCCTCCTTAGTATAAGAACTCTCATCTAAATAACAAGTTAATTTTTTGATTAAAATTTATTTCTACAATAAATTAATCTTATCATATTATTCACTTGAGTGTTTAATAGTATCTTCTTAGAGCAGATGATTGGAATATCCCATTTGCAGACCTTAGTTACCATCTGGCTCTACTTATTCCTGTCTTGTATCCTGTCTCAGGGGCCATCTACCTTGTGCTATACTGGTCCTTGCAAAAACCTAACCTACATCTTGAAGAGCTATCTCCTGTTGTAGAGAGTAATGGACCCTTGTTTGATGCCACAACTGTATTTGTCTCTATAAAGAGGGTCTTTTACAGTAACTGATCAAACTTTATAAACTTGCACGCACACACATATATCATTTTCAATCATTTTTATCTATTAAAACTACACAGTTTTAAATTAAAATTTTACTCAAAATATTCTAGGGACTTTTAAGTAAAAATATCAAGTATAAAGCTCAATTTTTGTATATTATTTAAAAGCTTGATACAGTAAATTCAAACCCTATGGAGCAAATGCAGGATTTTCAAATTTGAGGACCTAATATCAATTCATAATTAAATATCACTAGTAAACTCAAATAATAATTGTGGGATTTTTTCAGTAGTGAAATTTCTGCCCCTCTCAAAACCCAAGACTTGGAGCAGGATTCAAACACTGGTCAAGAATGCCTGCTGGCCACCAGCCCTGAGGACCAGGGGAAGGCAACCCAAGTTTTTTGTGATTGAATTCTCTTTGATTCAAACTACAAATGCTCTTGAAGATAGGGAAACCAAAAATGACTTACCAATGATGGTTCCTAGCAAAAGAAGCAATGATATGCATAATAGAGGCAAGGAGGCTACCACTATTGGCTTGATGAGCCGGATATCTTTCTTGGTGATCAATCAGAATCCTGCACCTGAAGAAAACATGAGCCAGAGGGCCTCCCCCAAGAATATTACTTCAGAAAAGAAGGGTTACACTACCCCTCTTAATGATTCAGCTAATGAACACCCCTCAATTGCCAGTGTCATTTTGCCGCTCCAAAACCCAAGCACCCACCTGTCCAAAATCCTATTTCCCAATTAATTAATTCCCAATCAGTAGAGTTAAAGTCTGTCAGCGGGGTACTATATGAACCCCTAGACCCTGCACTAGACTTATGACTGATCCAGGTCCAACCAGTCAAACTTACCATTATCTTGCCCTTGACTCTTACTTTTGTTAACTTCCTATGACAAAGCTTCAAGGAGCTTTGCCTCTAGGGAGGCAATTTTATAAGACAACACTTTATTGTCATCCCGCCAATGAGCCGTGATCTCAACACTCTTTTCCTCCCTTGCTCTTAAAGCCTCAATTCCACAATTGTCCATTGCTTTCACTTGTTGTAAAATCACGTTCAATCCAACCAACTGGTTCCAAGAATCCCACACATAGATTTGGTTTCCTTGTGCAGGAGTCCCTTCTTTTGCAAAGTAATAAGAATACAATTCTTCAAACACAGCTTTTAATTCCATCAAAGCCTCCTCAGGCACAGTCTTGGTGACCTCCAGACTTGCCCAAGCTTCCTCCAGCAAACTTGTAGGAACTTCTTTCCTGGCAGCAGTGGTTTCCACGCAAAGTACTCCAAATTTTACTCCTTCAAATGATAACAAATAAGACATGACAATTGAAAAGTAATTGAGGGGAAAGCGTTGAAATTGACAATATATATTTATTAAAATTTAGCTGTTTTTTGCTTATATACCATTCAGGGCATATTTGACTGAAACCCCCTCCAATTCCTGAATCAGCCTATGATTCAGATCACGTGGTCTATGACATTTGAGTCATCTAAACCTAGATCTTTACCTAAAAGATCACCAATATTTCTCAACCTATGAGAATCAACCTACAATGGGAAGAAGTCACCTGACTCCATTCATCCCAATGTACCACTTCAGCATGGAGCTTCCTCAGCTCCCAGCGCCAAAACCCTGTGGATTAAACATCCCAAAACTCAGCTATCAGTGTTCCAACTGGGAACCAGCTGATCAAACCTGAATTCCTAGGCATCCTTGCCTTTATTTAGTTATCTTTGCATTTAATGGTTTTTTACCTTAAAACCCATTAAATTGCTTCAAAACTCAAACCAGGTGCTACCGCGGCGCCTGAAACATTTACTGGGCGGCGCCTCAGCGCTTTACAAATCAATTAGGAGGCGCGGCAGCACTTCTAACCTAATTAATTTGCCAAAAAAGCGCTTTTAAACTGAATTCAGGGGTTTAATTATGGTTAACCTTAACCAAAATTCTTGACACAGTCAAGAAAATTAAACAATATAATTAAATCATCATTAATTATATTTCCATGAATTTATTAATTAATCTTCCCAGTTAAATAAATTGTTTTTGAGACACCTAGTCCCCAAGATTGCTTTGGCCAATCTTGCCTCAATTTTACTAGCTAGCCTCACCTGGCTAACCACCCATAATACATTCTTTTATTAAATATAGAAGCCAAGTTCCCAGGAATCTTCATCTGAAGAATTCCTGTCAAACCTATCTACATAAAATAAACAGCAAAAACAGAACAACTTTATTTTTTGGGGTATTTATTTGGCTAAATACTTTACAGTGACTGTCATATGGTCACAAGACTTTAGTGTCATTTTTGAATAAAGATTATGAGATGTTGGGGTTTCTAACTATTGCTTTATTGTATCTTATTAATCTGCTGGCTTAAATCTAATCCTTCTGGCCTGCCTTCCCCACTACCTGCAAATTTTTGTCCTCCAAGCTTCTTCTTTGGTCCCATCCACTTTATAAAGCACCCTATGAAGCTTGAATATCAAGAATACACTACTAAGTATATAATTTCACACAACCACTTGGCCCATATTAAAGAGTTAACCTGGTATAACAGGAAGTGGCCTTATTTTATCACTGAGCCCCACCTGTTTAAAGACAAATGTAACTTCCTTCCTTCTTATCAAATGTATATGAAGCCTCTTCTTTCACTCAAACCAATGCACATGTCTGCCTCTGAACTCCCATTAGACAATTCTAATAATTTTTATACAGTAGTTTTAAAGGCTATGGCAACAAGCAAAATGAACTCAGATTTAAAAAAAATCATTTCAGATTTAAACGAAATCCAAGTTGCGCAAGATTCAGGATTCAAATAATTTAAATATTGTTGGTTAATAAATGAAATGTCAAACCAAAAACAAAATTTCACTTGCCCATTATACAAAATTATATCAAACATCAAGTGGTGTAGTTTAACCCACAAACAAAATGAACTGACGCAACAAGTGAAATGGATGGATGCTATTCTGGATTATATTATAATCCAATCAGGATTCATATGAGACACCAACAGAAGGACCAAAATGAAACAAAATCTGAGTAATCTAGAAGCAAGATTACACAAACACAAATCAAAATGAACTCACACAAGATGTGTAGTATGAGCAGCCTAAAATAGAAAAATAACAGTATAACAGCCAATCAACAGCTATCCAATTTAGGAACAGAGGCATTTTATTCATTTTCATGGCTCCAGATTTGTATGGAATGGTTTTGAGAACCTTCCAAATATGGACTTGAGATTACAATAAAAATAAATCATTAAATTTTAAAATTTCTACTTTTAGTGATTTTATCCTAGGTTTTTTTCAATATGGTTTTCAACAGCAATATTTTCAACAGTGCCAGAAGCCAAGCCAGCAGCAGCCAAGCCAGCTTCAATGGAGGCAAGACTCAGGACGTGGAGGCGCCTGTTTAAACCCAAGCCTTTGAGGCAGGTAACAAGGAAGCTGACCTGTACCTGACCACCAACCCATATGGCTTTGACTTTTTTGAGAGTCACTTTGCGTCTAGTGCTGCCCCTGCTCCCACACCCACCCCTGCACAAGCTGCCCACCAACCAATCAATCAGGATGGCAACCTCAATTCAAAACAACTTCCTGCCATTGCCCAACCTGCCCCTCCCTCAGACAATCAGGCTTCAGCTCCCCCCGCCCAGCGCCCCAAACGCAGAATAATCACGGCCAAAATTCTTCAGGAAATTGTGGCACTCAACCTGCAGGGTCTGTCCTGGGATCAGATTGCTGACCAATTGCAATTTACCCAAGCTACTGTCATGCGGGAATTCAACAGCATGATGAACAGGGGGAAACGGATTGGGGCAGCCAAGAAGCCCAAGAAGGCCCAAGAGTCCCAGATAACTGAGGCATACCCAATAATGCTTGACCTCCTCCAGCAGGACCCCAAGCTTCCCTTGACCCAGGTCCAGAAGCAACTTGCTCACCATGGCATTTGGGTGTCTGAGCGCATGGTGCAGCTCTGGATGTACGGGAAGGTGTCTTCTGTACGGAGTCTTACCAATTTTGCCAGTGACCAATGGGATGGCGCTGAGGATTCCCCGTATGATCCCGCCATTGAATCCACCCTGGTCTGATGCCTGACTAGTCTGTCAGATGATGTCATTTTCATCTCCTAATACAAGCTATTGTTAGCTTTTGATGACTTTGGTGAGATGGTAAAAGCCACCACCAAGAACAGAAGGAAGAAGGTCAAAAAGGGGACGTTCATTGGTGCATTTCTGGCTGTGTCAGCCAAGGGTTTTGTCTATTATTGGACAAACCCTGATTTTGTCAATGGGTACTCATACAGCCACATCCTTGGTGGATTTCTCGACTCCTGGGATGACTCAAATTCAAAGCATAGGGTTTTCTTGAGCCACCAGATGGAGGGTAGCTCCACTGCCCTTGAGACCATCCAGGGACTCGGGCATCAAGCCTCTGTGTACCCAGCCAGCCACACCAACATCCATCTGGGAGATGTTGTCTTCTTTAACATTGGAGATACACTACAGGAGCGCCGCCCTCAGACTTTCAACAACCTCTATCTTGGGGTCCTTGATCACAATTTTCTCTTTGGTTTCCAAATGGTGGCTGACTTGTTTGCGCAAATGGTTTTCCATGTGAACATGGGCATCCAATCACGTAAGGATAAGCGCCTTCCACCTCGGGCCACTGCCACCTACCAGCCCATCCAGCCAATGACCAATGAGGAATACAACAAGCGTTATATGGCAGCCATCACGCAAAATCCTCCTGCCTCTACCCCTGCCACCAACACCCCTCACCCACAAGCCCAACCCACCCAATCCCAGACCCCCCAGGCCAGCACTGCCTCTACATCTTCCTTCCCGCGTTATTCTGCCTTCTAGGCATCACTCCCCCCTGCCTCAATAAACCCCCCTGTCACCAAACATTTTATATTTATATTATCTTTATTTTGAATTTCAATTGTTCATGTTCTCTTTGTTTATAGTTGGTTTATTCTTTATGTTCAGCTTATTTCTATAAAATCATATATTTACTATGGTGTGTATCTAGATCCATAACACAGTTATTTTTAGCACCAAACCATAGCCCCTTGTGAAAACATTAACAACAATTTGGTGATCAGCTAAAATTGAATTAGAAAATTATAGTGTTAACTGTTTTTAGATAAAGTTGTTACTGATCTGAATTCAAAACCTTAATGGTAAACTTTAAGCTAATCAGGAGCCAAGTGATAAAGTGATTGTTGTGACATAAAGGGTCATTCAATAATTCTTTGATGCATGTGCGCTAATGAATATGATTGGCTGGATGTTTTGCCATTGTACGCCATTGCCGCTGTGGCAAGTTGCTGATGGACTAATGCCCAATCAGCTGCTGTGTTAACACTAGTCCATCAACAACTTGCCACAGCGGCAATGGCGTACAATGGCAAAAAATCCTCTCAAGAAGATTCCCAAGGCTCTGCCTTCCAGCACCCCAGGGGGAGATGTCGCAACATCTTCAATTACTCCCTCTTGGGGAATTAATGCCCCAAGTAAGTCATCAAGCGCCTCACCAAGTGGTTCACCGCCCAGCCAATAAACTGGTGGCACCATTATCAGTTAACCATCTATGACAGGGATCACTCAATCCAGGTCCTAAATGGAACACAACTTGATTAAGCCTCATGACTCAAGAGGAAAATTACCCAGATAAGCCCTGTGACTGCCATGATGTACATGGACGACATGTGGCTTATCATGATACTATATATCAACCTATATTCATATTCATATTCAATAAAGTATCATTCTCTTCTTAATCTTCCCCTTTATTTTATTTATTATACTTCCCAGAAGTATATACTTGACAATGTCAATTTTCTGTATTTTTAAAGTGGATAACCTTGTACATGTAGGTGCTCCAATTGATTTTTGCTAGAGTCAGTTTCATCTTCTGTTTCCATGATTTTCACAAATACATGGTCCCTCATAAGCGCATCAAGATGAGTTGGGTAAACATGGTGATGCACCTCTCCTTGTTGTATAGTGAGGGTAGCACTATCTCAGTCAATGTGGGGTTTAGTTTTCTTCATCCAATCCAGGACAAGTATAACATTATACTTGGGGATTGGTATGATGGGCCCACTGAGCGTGGTTTGCAAATCTCTAATTTAGGTGCAGAAAGATTTTGCCTCTTGAGTGACTGGTGTTCTTCTGTTGTCTGCCATGATGACTCTCCTGATACTGCTATGGGTGATAGGTAGTTTCATGAGGTTAGCAAATTTCTTGTTGATAAGAGATTGGTCTGCTCCAGTGTCAAATAGTGTGGTGCCCTGATATCTTCAAAATCAGAAAGGATAAGTGAGGAGTTTATTTCCAGTTTGGGCGGCAAATAGTAGAAGGTTGCTGGAGGGTAACAGTCTGTGGGCTTTGAGAGCATTGTACTGTTCAATGGTTAAAAGGACATTGTCATAGATAAAAAGGCCTGTGGGGAAGTCTTGTCCCTCTTTGTAGTCTTTCCAGCTGACAGGGAGTACCATTGCTTGGGTCTTTTTCTTAGGAGGAATTTTTACTTTGAGTTGGGTAGATATGGCTAACCTACATGTGCTACCACTGTTAAGTATAATTCTGGGAAGTATAATAAACAAGATAAAGGGGGAAATTAAGAAGAGAAGGATAATTTATCAGATATGAATATAGAATAATATATAGTATCATGACAAGCCACATATTGTCTATGTTTGTCATGGGGGTCATGGGGCTTATCTGAGTAATTTTCCTCTTAGTTCACAAGGCTTGTTCAAGTTGTGTTGCATTTAGGATCTGGATTAGGTGATCCCCGTAATAGATGATTAACTGATAATGGTGCCACCAGTTTTTAGCTGGTTGGTGAACCATTTGGTGAGCCACTTGGTGAACTACTTGGGGCGTTAATTCCCCTAGAGGGAATAATCAAAGATTTTGCAACACTAGTGTGCTATTTAATCCAGGAAGATTTCAGATACCAAAATTTATATTCCCTTCATAATAAGGGAATGCCTGTCCTTTAACATTGCCTTATTCAATGGTGCTGTTATATAAAGAGTGTTCAGATAGTACTTAAACTTCTTCTCACAAGCCTTCAATCTACTTTGATGATTGGGTACATCTGGCCCATTGACAAGTGTCAAAACAGAGGGGCTGACCCCCCAACAAAGCTCTTCACAAGACAGCATGTACATTTCAAAATGAATTTCCTACTACTTGGAGCCAAATTTGGAAGTCAAATGAATTCCCAAAAAAAGCAACAGGACCCAGTGAAAATCCCTAATCACAGAACATTTTAACTTGGTGCTTGAATCATCACAGGGATTAAGCTGCCCATGTTTAATCCAAATCATTGATTGTCCTACTTTTGTTCCTCTTAAAATGATCCCCATACTATATAAGCAATACATCTCAATAAAGATAATTATCTAGCTTCTAAATTTTTTCTCCTTTTAACTTTCTAATATAGCAGTTGCAACATTATTTATAAACTTGATGAATTAAGGATATGTATAGACCATGGATAGCTGGTGGTCGTTGAGATTTTCTAGGGCATGAGTAACTATATCATAATGAGATATATTTGGCTTCAGGGGGATATTGGTATAAGATAACACTTCATTAGGCGCTTGAACAGATCTTTAGAAGGAGATTGTGCATGTTCTTAAGGTGTAGTTTCATGGATTCAACCATTTTGGTCACAACAATTGATGGGCATCCTTTAGACTGCTGTAACTGTGCTGTTTTAGCAGATTTATAAGGGGGAAAATATTTAGAAACTAGATAATATTCTTTATTGAGAGATTATGATTATATAGTTATTGTGAGTCATGGATAACAGGAACATGATAGTGTTGATCACACGGTGGGATGGTGAGGGGGTAGCCTGATCCTGTTAATGATTCAAGTCCCAAAACAGGGTATCCATTGTAAGGGATCATCATTTGTTCATGTTGATGGATTTGGAAATTTGAGTCAACTTCCTAGTCTGGCTTCAAGTGACTGGATAATTGGATTGCAGGTCATAAACCCACTTACTTGGAGCCTTGCTGGTGGGTTGATTCTGCTGTTTCAACACCCCCAACTGAAGGTCAGCTTCCTCTGGGGGCAGGTTGTCAGGGAGGTTGTTGGGAGCCCGGGCGCCATACTGAACTAACTGTTGTTCTGTGGTGGGTAGGACAGTCTCACATTGGTTCTGTCTTGCCTTGCAGGGTCTCAGTCAATCATGGTGAAGGATCTTGTATTTTTTGTTTCCCAAGTCCTTGCACAAGGTAAGTGTTGTTTTTGTTTACCTTTAGGATGATTGCCAGGCCTACTTTCTCTGGTTGTAATTTGCTTTTGTTGACGTTCATGACCCAAACTTTGTTTCCAACCTCATGTCTATTTTGGATGGGGACAAATGTCTTTTTTAAACGCTTTTTTCTCTTTCTGATTGATCACTGTTGACTTGCATGAACTGGGGGTCTTAATGGGGTGGAACCATGCCTGGTATTTCCAGCTTGGGTCCTGATAATGCTTGGATGATATTGGGCTGTTTGCCATAAACTAACTTGAAGGGGCTTTTCCCAGTGGATCTGTTCACACGGGTCCAGAATATAAGCAATGCAGTCAATAGCTGCTTGTACCATTCCTCAGGTCTCCTGGCGGTGAGTTTGGCCAAGGCTTGCACAAGGATACCATTTAGCTGCTCCACACATCCATTGGCCTGAGGATAGTAAGGTGTTGTCACTGTTTGCTTGACCCCATTCTTGGTGAGGTATACATTGGTATTTTCAGAGGTCAATTCTTTGCCTCTGTCAGTTATCAGGAGTTATGGATTTCCAAACTTACTGATTATTTCTTTTCCCTTGAACATCCACACATTATTGCCTGTGTGAGTTTTTACTTCTTGAGCCACTGGCCAGCAAGTGGCAAAGTCTATTGTGGTAATGATGTACTTCTTCTCATTATGTTTCCTTGGCATGGGGCCCACAATGTCTAGGACCCACACCTTGAAGGGTAGTTGCGTGAGGATAGGTATTACTGACTTAGGTGGGGTTTTGCTCTTTGCAAATTTCTCACATACTTTGCATTGGTCCAAGACTTCCTGAACGTCTTGGTACAGAGTTGGTCACCATACTTTGTGTTTAAGGAATTCATAGAGGTTGCGGCTTTTTGTGTGCCCTAGGTCTTAATAGTAACATAGGATTGTGTCAACTTGCTGGTGTGTGTGAACATAAGGGATGGTGGTTCTGTTGGACACTTTTTATGTAAAGTCCCATAAACTTCTACAAACAGGTGCTCATTCTTTACGACTGTCTCTTTTGTGATTTCAG
>QTSX02005324.1:0-48509 GCA_014839935.2 Entomophthora muscae
TTGGGTTTTCAATACATATATTGAAATGTCTCTATGACAGATGGGCTTTGTGGGTTTAGACAAGCCAGGATACTGATTAGTGACTGGCTTGCAAGGCATAAGCACCTTGTTGTAGAAGGCTGAAACCTTCTTAAAACCATCTGAACCTCCTCAGTTCTGTAAAACTCAGGCTCCTCATCTTCTTCCTGGTTGTCATCACTGACTTAAGGCTTTTAGCTAGTGTCAAGAACAGACTTCACCTTCTCCATCATGGCTGACGGGACCAAATCCTGGCGGTACACAGGCTCAAACACATATGAGGTAAGTTCAATCTCTTTGCTTCTGACTGTTTTGGTTGTGGTAACCTTGGTGGGCTTCTGGGTCAGTTTTGGGACCCAAGAGTTGATGCTCTGAACCCTAGCAGCTTGTGCTCCTCTGAACCAGCTGTGTCAGTGCAGCGTCACTATTGATCTCTCCTCTGTCTCCTTCCTGAGTAGGCACTTGCGTTGCACTGACTCAATTTTTTGACCCGCGGGGGTTTCCACAACTGCAGCGCACAACAGGTGCATTGGTACTCTGTTGTTGTGTTCCTTTCCCCTTAAAAATTTAATAAAAGATTAAATAAATTTCAATTAAGTTACTCGATAATTTTAATTTTTGCTTTTATCTGAATATGGATATTTAATTAAAGTTTCCCCCACCCAATATCCCAATTATAGATTTTTTTATTTCTTAATTAGTTGTTTCTGGATTTACAACACCCATTTTAGAATACCCAAAATATTTTCTACCCTTTTCCCATATTTTACGCCAAATTTAAACACTCATCACAATGTTTTTAAAATTTTGTTTCAGATTGCATGTCTTTTTTTAGATTCATTGGTATTGTTCTTGATTACAATTCATTGCACACACTGATTGAGTGGTTTTGTTTACATAGTGAGTTGCTATTGTGCTTTGGTTATGAATTGAGTTTTAATTCACTGCGTGTGGGTGTATTTTGTCACCAATTTACATAGCAAGAATGTGTACACTGAAGGTCAACTCACACCATTTTGTTTGTGAATCAATGTGTTTGTATTATATCTTGAATACTGTTGCTTGGCACCTGAGCAATTTGTTGCTGTTTTGACCCATTTTGTCCATTAATGCCATAAATCCCTGCTAACAGAGTGTATATTTTAACCTAATAGTTGGAATTTGCTTAAATCTGAAATTCTTTTGTCTAAATCTGAGGTATTTTGGTTGTTACCATAGATTTTAAACCTACTGTGTTATTGATTCAATGGTGGCATCTGCAGGCCTTTGGTTCATGTTAGAACAGTCTGCCGCTTACAAAATCAATTTTGTGCTAATCCTGTGCAGGCTATGCCACCAATATATTAGACTTTGTGGCCCTGTGCCCAGAAGGCAGCTTGCAGCGTTTATATCCCAAAACAACTGCTCAGAAGATTAAGGGATGGGAAAATAGGTCCTTTATCAGTAATTCTTCTGATCCTGTGGAATCACCTACTCCCAGAAGCAATTTAAAGTGAGTTATCATGCTGGGCAACATGTCATGAAGTTAACCAAGAAGCCCCCCTTTTTGAGAGTGATCAGCAGACTTCTGGGCTAACCTTAGCAGTTGAACTGTACCAATACTCAAATAGGGTATGGTACTGGGACTATATTGGATGAGGAACATGAATCAGAAATTGGCGTAGAAGCCTCCACTCTCAACATATAACCAGCAGAAGCACATCATCATATCTATCCCACCCACCTATAAAACCTTATGAGAGACCATGTATCTATCAAGATTACCCGGGAAAAGAGGGAAACAACCTCCATAAGATCAACTGGGACACTTGGGCTTACAAGATTAATCACTTTAAGGATGTACAAACTCAAATAAGCCAGGCCCAACCCATCATACTTTGTTGAGGGGTTTCCTAAAATCTTACACAAGAAACTACTTGGGCCTTTCTGTTGCAACCAAGTTTCCCAACTTGCCTGCCACTGTATCTTACAATACACAGGGGGCGCTTGATGAGCCGCCCCTTGACGTATCTAACAACATGGACCAATCTGATGGCAGTATCAAATTGTGGGCACTTTCTCCTAATTAAGGGCGTTATCAATTTGACCTGCTGATCCCCACACAAGTTATTCCTTGGCTTGAACCCTTACATGGAACAAGCCACCTTGCCACCTCCCTTGTGGCCATGTGGCTTTCCCCATATGGTATATTAATCATAATATTCCACAATAAAAAATACCTTATTCTTATTATTCTGTCTTTTCTATTGGACTTTTGTCTTCCCCAATTCCAAATACTGAATCCCATTGGTTCAGTTGCAACAGTGGTAGCAGCAGTAGGTTGGCAACCTACCTAAAGAAAAAAGCCCCCCTAAGAAAGGACAGAGTACAGGCCGTATGGCTACTCCCCATCAAGAGACTTTCCTGCCAATCCCCAAGGGGGACATCCCTGACGGGTACGTTATCTATCAAGACCAGTTAGTTCTTACAAGTGTGTACAACTGGCTCTGTCTTAGACAGTGTGACGCCAGCGTCACCCTGCTTTGGTCAGACCTTTCACAGTGCATGCTCAACCTCCAACTGGAATCCTTTGCAGATGGGGTTAAAGGAGCCAACATTGTCAATTAGCTTCACTCCACTGAGACCCGCCTTTGTATCTGCCAAGTTCCTGAGCCCATGTGGGTTACTACTGTGTCAGGGCGCCTCACAGGGCCTGCTGCGGTATGGTTTACCAATTGGGCCAGTCACAAAATTGAAGTCATCTGGACAGCATTCAGGGAGGCTGCAAGATCCTGCTACAGCAAAACCTTCTCACCTATTGTGATGGGAACTCCTCTTCTAGCTATTAAGCAGACTGGATCTGTTCCCAAGTACCTTGCTGCCTGGCAACAAGCTCTTGCTGCCGCCCCCAAAGCTGTAACCGGCAGAAATGTCATGCTTCTGACCCTGATAATCAATGGGCTCAAGACTTTTATCTGTAAGTGGGTCCCCGTAGGTCATTGTACCTCCATTGATGACTGTTACAAGGCCATTGTTGAGGCCAACAATAAGGCTTTGATGGGCTTCTGCTTTACAAATGACGCTCCACCTCAACCTTGTTCAACACCTGGCAGTGGCCACAATCAAGTGGCCCCTGCCAGCCCCGCCAGCAGGAAAATGGGATCAAACACCCCCACAGGGGGAGCTTCAGTTAGCTCAAATTGAGGACCCAGGAAAAGCCTGGGGATTGTAAGTACAAGAGGTCCTACAACCTCAGCTGACCTGCACTCTCAATCTCTTCTTGCCAAAAATCCATGTGACTATAATGTTCACGACGTTAAAACCCTCAATGTATTCCAGGTCCACAGCAACAAACCCATACTTCAAGCAAGCCATTCTTCAAATAAAGTAACTTGCTTGGCCTATCCCTTCCATTTCTGTGGGAACACCCACAACTACTGGTAGATATTGGGGCCAATCACACTATGGTTGATCAGGTGTTATGCAACTCAGAACAACTAGAATGAGTGCCAAGCAGATTCAAGGCAGTACAAGTAGCTAACTCACACAGAGTAGCAATTAAACATGAGACAGTACACTTCTCTTTGAGAATGGGGAACATCCAGGTTAAGCTCTCTGGACCAATCATGGCAGGTCTCAGCCACAATGTAATTGCTGGCCTTGACTGGCTTTGTCACAACCGTCCCTACATTGACTGGGATACATCTGTTATCACCCTCAATAGAAATGGGGTGGGCTTTCAGATCTATGATGTTGAAATTAGCAAGCTTCTCCACAACTCTGTATTTTTCAGGATAACTGAAACAGACTTGTACAATTTCAAGGGGGGAAGCTAGACTTTGCCCAATGCTCAGTCAAGGTTATCTGCGCCAAACCACCTGCAGCCCCTCCCTTGACCACCATACCTTCACCAGCGCTTGCCAACCTCCTGGAGGAGTATAAGGACGTTTTCAGTGAGACACTAGAACAACTACCTCCTCCCTGGGAGATCCAGTACGCTGTACAACTCCAAGGGTTGCTACCTAAGGCATGTTCCTTGTGCTATCTCACACCAAAAGAAGATGAGACCCTCCGCCGGCACCTTGTGGACGCGCTTGACAAGGGCTTCATCTGCTCCTCACTCTCTCCATACAGGTCAGCTTTCTTCTTTGTAGCCAAGAAGGACAGGTCCCTTTGCCTGGTCACAGACTACCATGCCCTAAATAAGGTGACAGTTAAGAATAAGTACCCCCTGCCGTTGATCGACAACCTGTTTGACACGCTTGCGGGTGCAAAGGTCTTTAGCAAGATTAATCTCACTGCAGGGTACAAACAGGTTTGTATTGCACCAGGGAATGAAGCAAAAACAGCTTTCCACACACGCTACAGGCAGTTTGAGTGTCAGGTCATGAAATTTGGGATGACCAACGCTCCTTCCACCTTTGCCATGTTAATGAACAAAGCATTTGAGGAATTGATTGGGATGTGTGTTGTTGTGTACCTTGAAGACATTATTGTCTTCAGTAAGATCAAACCACACACCTCCAACACTTCTGTGCTGCCCTTGGCACCTTCAGAAAAACCAGCTAAAAGCTAAACCCTCCAAATGCAAGTTCCTTAAGTCAGAGCTGCTCTTCCTTGGGCACACCATCTCTGCTCAAGGGATAAAGCCTGATCCTTCCAAGATCAAGGCAATCACTAGTATGCCACCTCCCACTGATGTTGGTCAAGTGTGTACTTTCTTAGGTATGGTTGCCTATATGTGCAAGTTCATTCCCAATTGCGGAGATCTCATTGCACCTCTCACCAAGCTCCTAAACACTAAGCAGCGCTTCTGTTGGACTCCCGTCAGAGACCAAGCCTTTGAGACGTTGAAGCAAAGACTTACAACTGCACCTGTATTACAGTTTCTCAATTGAAACCGCAAGTAAAAACTCAATATTGACACCTCTGACAGAGCCATAGGGGGCATGCTACAGGTAGAAACTGATGAAGGTGTCTTCCTCCCCGTGGTGTATGAGTCCAGGAAGCTTACTGACTCAGAACAACATTACCCAATACATGATAAAGAGATGGCTGCAATTGTGCACTGCGTTGAGAAATGGCGCTGTTACCTGGAAGGGGCAACCTTTCCACCCTGCCTCCTGATGGACCATAAGTCACTTCAGTACTTTAATACGCAGTCCCACTTGACATGCCGCCAAGCAGGCTGGGTTGAGCGCCTATCCCCCTACCAGTTGCGCATCAAGTACAAGCCTGGAAAGGAACTCATCACAGCTGACGCCCTCTCCCAGCTCTATGTAGCGTCCATCACCAGGGATAATGGTTTAGACCCAGACTGGCCAATGCTTTACCTCCGTCCTGAGGCAACTTTTTACAAAGGCCTTGACTCAGTAACCATCTCCAAGCTGAAGGACAATGAAAGCCAGTTCACCACCAATACTGGCAAGGTCTGCTGCTGGGCAGAAACAGGTGAGAAGATACCTTACATCCCCACCACACAACAAGGCAACACAATACTGCACTACCACCGCACCTTGGGTCACATCAGAGGACAAAACCTCTTTGATATCATGAAACAAAAGGTTTGGGGGCCGCGTATGCGCCAGGATATCCTGGATCTCCTCAAAAAATGTGTGCTGTGCAAAAAAAATATATCCAAACTTGCACCTCCCAAGTCTGTCCTGCCCATCAAGGCCTTGGAACCCTTTGAGCAGTGGGCTCTTGATGAGGCTGGGCCCCTCCCCAAAGACAGACTGGGAAAGAAATAAATAATAACTGCCATTGACTACTTTGCTTGCTGGCCAGTGGCCTGGGCAACAACTAATCACACCGCCACCACCATCACCTGCTTCATTGGCAAGGAAATTGTGGCCCGCTTTGGGCGGCCCACAAGTCTCATCACAGATGGTGGTCCCAAACTTGTTGGCCAGGTCATGAAGGCGTACTGTGCCAATAATGCCCCCCAACAGATAGTCACACCCTACCATCTGCAAGCCAATAGGCGCATGGAGCAATTAAACGGCTCATTGGTCCAACTGATTTCCAAGCTCTTGCAGGAGCACCCCAATACCGCATGGACTGAATACTTGCCTACCGTTTTTCTTATCCTACAAGCAAGGATCAATCAAGGCACCAGGTTCAGCCCTAGTGCCTTGGCCTTTGGGACGCCTGACAGTCTGACTGGAGTAGAACAGGGGAAGCTACGGTCTACAGTTCCCAGAAAGCCCCCCTGTTGATGGCTCTGTCCCTAAACCAATGGCATGCCAAAGCCTGGGAAGTTGAGCACAAACAAATTGAAGGAGGGACAAAGCACCTTGAAGCCAGATACACTGTAGGTGATCCTGTCTATACCCTCAACCCCAATTCAGATAAGCTGGAGCCCAACCACCTAGGACCCTTCAAGATAGCTGCAGTTTATGACAATCATACCTATCAGCTTGAAGATGCCCAAGGAAACACCAAGACACTTCATCATGATTGCTTGCGCCCCTGCCGCGCCATTCCCACACAAAGGTTGTTTGTGTGGACCTTCCCAGATCTTCTGCAGACTCCAATCCTGGTGCCTGACGGCAAGCAGGGGGCAATGGGGTGTTGCAACCAAGTTTCCCTCCTTGCCTGCTAACATATCTTACAATACACAGGGGGCGCTTGATGAGCCAGCCCTTGACGTATCTAACGGCATGGACCAATCTGATGGCAGTATCAAATTGCGGGCACTTTCTCCTAATTAGGGGTGTTATCAATTTGACCTTCTGATCCCTGCACAAGTTATTCCTTGGCTTCAAACTCTACATGGAGCAAGCCACCATGCCACATCCCTTATGGCCATGTGGCTTTACCCATATGGTATATTAATCATAATATTCCACAATAAAAAATACCTTATTCTTATTATTATGTCCTTTTTATTGGGCTGCTGTCTTCCCCAATTCCAAATCCTGAATCCCATTGGTTCAGTTGCAACATTTCCATGATGTGGAGTATGACATTGAAACAGAGGGAAGTTTCCCAAAAGTGAGATTGGTACACCAGTAACCTATATCAAGACAGCATCATACAGGAACCCTGGATGAGGTATCTAAGAAAGGGCCCATCTGATCCACCAAGCCTCTATTTGATGCATCACCCTTCTCTGTGATCAAGAAGGATGGTAACATATTCCTTGTCACTGAATGCAGATATAACATACATGGTATGGAGTTGATGGCATTGGTATGCTGCTGCATGGAATGGAGCTGTGATTTAGAAGATGCACATATATCCAAAGCCTTAACCAACCAAAAGAACTCATTCTCATCAAAGCAGAGAAGAACCTTTTAAGAATGCATGCAGGATGAGTATTCTGTAATCAAGCATGCCCTGCTAATATTGAATACAAGCCAGGTAAGCCACTGCTTGCTGCAGGTACCCTGCTGAGGCAAAAATGTAAGCGCTTAATTTGCTCATATGATAGGGAAATGGATTGGCCCAAGTTGATAATGGGAGGTCTTCAAGAAGAATTCCTGCTGAAAGAAGAAACTCAAGAAAAAGATCACCAAGAACTAATATATTAAAAACGCCCATGAGGCACAGCACCAGATACTTTTAAGATGGGGAAAGTACCCTAGCTCTTGTTGACCCAAAAGGTTCACCCCACCCTACAGTAATGCAAAGACCTAAAGCGTACCTGCAATAAGAACTGTTAGTGATAGTTTGATACTTGATACTGGTGGTCAAACGTGCTGGACAACATCAGAGATTCCTAGAGCAACTTGAAATCTGAGGGAAGCATATTCACTATAAAGCAGATGGAATATCTGCAGTGTCAGCCTTGATGAACCAACCAGCTATTCCAGGCCAATGTGTGGGGCATTTTAAGACCTGCAATGGGTGGAAATGAGAAATAATAATTGAGTCACAGCCATTAGATATAAGCAGGATGTCATGGGAAACAAGCCATTAAAAACATCTGAAAATGAAATTCAACATCTCCTTAGCAAAGAAATGACTACCCAGCTTAGTAAAGCGGGACTGCTGGTCACAGATGGAGGGATTGACCTAACTCGGAAACACCAGAGGGTTTATGTGCAACAGCATCCTAAAAGCAACCAGCAGCTCTTACCATCTGCAAGAAAATTGAGGAGTGAAAGCCAGGTAGGATCCCTGGTTAATGCCCCAAGAAACCTGGCTACCCAGTTTCCACCACTTATGATAGACGTGCTTCCAATGAGACTGGAGTTTTCTGTACTTGAGTGAGCCAAAACTTGGGGCAAGAGCCTGTATGGACTTGTACATCATCCCAAACAAACCCTCCTAGCTGCAACTTGGGACTACACCTGACACTACCAATAGCAGTAACCAAAGAAGACAACCCAGGAATGCATTGAGCCTTAAAGTACTGAGTACAAAAGAAATGGGAACTTATTGAAAGAGGAGGTCTCTCACTCCAGGTTGAGAGATACTAAGCTGGTGATGCAGTCTGGGCAGTCAAGCATGACAAGCATAAGCTATAACCTAGTCCAAGAGACTCAGGTATAGTCAGGAAAGTTAAGCTTAACAACACTACTCTCCTCAAAAGCATAGAATTCCCAGCTGTACTCATACTGATGCACTGTGATTGACTCTGCCTATGCAAAGCGAGGTAAGCTCAAAGCGACTCTGACCAATTGTATCTGAGGATAAAGGAAATCGTTACCAATCTCACATGATACATCCTGTTGAGTGATGTATATAAATAGGAGGTAAAACAATAGCTCAAAGGGATGAAGCCTATTAAAAATGTGGGGTTAAGATATCCATGCTTGAGTTGCTGTTATGGAAAATTGTCACCACAAGTATGTGGTACACGGTATGGATATTAAATTCATCAGCGTCTGGACTTTGGGTAAAATTTTAAGAGACTTTATTTTTGGTGGCTTTGTGCTCAGCTAAATCTGGGGTTATGTTAACGTTAGCGTTGAGGGATTTATAGTATCGGGATGGAGGGTTAAAGCGATGGTTCGTTTTCAATCATGAAGCATCCTAGGTTGGGGAATGCCTCGTGGAGGATGGTCTTCATTTTAGTAAATTGGTTAGAGAAGAAGTAGATGTACTTGAGGCAAGGTAGGGCGTGGCACAGATCCAATAGCTCCTCGGTGGCTAGCTTACCGCGGGTCTTTAGGCAGAATATTGTGGCTGAGAGGATGGGGAGGGCGGGATCGCTGGGCCAGAACAGCTGGGTTGTGCGGCACCCAAAGTCCATGTCCAGAAACTGGAGCCTGGGGAAGCTCTTGAATATCCAATTGTATGCAAGGTAGTGATGAGATTCTATCCCTGAGAAGGTGACGTGGGTTGCGCAGAAGCTGTATGTTGGAAGCCTGAGAATGGGATCACAGCTGCCTATATCGTACAGTGTAAGTTGACAAACCTGCTTGATGTTGGAGAGGAGCAGCATTGCAGAATAGAATGAAGTACCGCCAATACTAATCCTTAGGATGGATAGGCTCTTGTACGAGTAAGTAAGTGATTTTATAAAATCGGTTGTGATTAGAGAAATGGTAAGCTCTTGTAGCCCTGGAAGGGGCTCGTTCAACCCGCTGGGGCCGAAATTGAGGAGTCTGCCATCCGAGACAGAGCATCTCTTCAGAGACGGGAATGTCTTCTGGCAAATAAATGGAAAGACCGCCATGCAAGCCATGTTAATCGTCAGCACAAATGACTCTAGAAGGTGGAAATGCATGTCCATTGCTTCGTGATGATGGATGAAGTGGTCGCATTTGATTTCAAAGTGGACAAGAGAAGGGGCCGCTTTATTGACTAGATTTAGGCAGCTGATGCTACACAGGCAGACGTACACCGAAAGATTTCTCACCTCGGATTTCCTGAGGTACCTCATCAGGCTTTCCAAGTGGTCTTTGGATAGCACGGGGGCGATGCAGATGTCAGTGAGGAATTTAAATCTAAAAAGAACGTCAAGGAGCCCAGAGGTATCAAGTGCGGTATCGATATGAAGCTTCTTGATTTTCTCAAGGCGTGTAAAAAACTTTAGCATGAACGGCCACTTGCCCTTGCACTCACATATTCGAATGGCATTTAGCTTGTAACATTGTGCAAGGATGGGATCCAAAATAAACAGGTCTTCGTAGACGTCAATTTCTTTGATGAACCTGGCAACCCTTGTCATTGTTTGCTTGAAGTTGGGCGCCCTGTCAAGCTTCCGCGTGCTGATGGAGCACGTCAGGTGCCTTAGAGCACGACTTCGCCAATAGCGGCTGAGGCGGGATATTGTCAGAACATTCCCCATGTCTAGGCTGTTTATGATCTTGTCATGTACGAACCAGGGTAGAGCTTCCAAGTACATTTCAAGCGGTGATAAAGGTATCCAGGGAATGAAAGAGACACCAACTTTGAAAGTGGGCACTAAACTGTTAGCGCTTCTCTTAAGCTTAATCAATGGATAGCTTTATACTATTTCTAAAGGATGGATCCATGTAAGCTTGTCGTCAAACTTGGACTAGTCTGATACCATTAAATTTCCAAATTATGGGGGTTTAAATCAAGCGCCATCGATCGTCTCAAGCTTAAAGGTTACCCTAAAAGTGCGATGGACAAGTTGTCCGCAGCGTTCTAATTGGCCAAGTTCTACGCAAACCCCTCTTGATCGAGTAATGTTCCTCATAGCCCGTGATCAAAAATTCTAGAGGCTATCTGATTGGCGCCACTGAAACATAGCCCATCGATGATGTAACGGAATCGAACGTTACGCTGACGAGTTATAAATTTTTTACCAAAGATATCGACATCCCCAGTGCTAATAAAATATCATTTTAAAAAGCGAGACCAAGCACTGCCCAAAACCAAAGCTGTAATACTTTAGCGTTTCTGCTACTACTTATCCAGCAGATGAAAGCCAATAATTCACGTTGTGCTATCACCCTTTCTCTTGGCCAGTGAAGGAAACAAGGTTGATCTAAACAACGTGATTGGTTCTTGCATGATCTACACGTAGTGATGCTTCGCCCAGCCCTGGTTAGCCTCCAGCTCTTGGCCGCTACAGCCAAAGCGGGTTGATTGATTATTTAAATATTATAAAAAGAATAGTTGTTGGTGTCCCAGAGCTGGAGACTGGTTGAAGCTGGGTCGAAGTATGCTACCTGTGACTGATGGTACTTTAACGATGAGGTACCAGTATAAGATATCCTGTCTACAGGAACAGTAAAGCCATCAGTAACATTAGTCAGGAGGAACCTGAGGCAACAGCAGCTAAAGAAACTAAATAAGCTGTAAGGATGTATGCACAATTTAAAGCTCCCCGATAAGCGTTATCTTTTATCAGCTATTTTTATAAAACTCTAGCCTCCAGGATAGATAAAGGAGTTAGATTGGTTTTTTATTGGTGGAATATAAAACACGAAATAATCAAAATGTAATGTAAGACTCGGAGAGATAAATTATAAGGGGTTAAGAATGCCAAAACTAGAGGGATTCAGAGAAAATCATGCATGTCCATGGGCTGAAACACTCTGATATATAAACTGAAGGATTTGAAAATAAAAATCAACTTTAAGCTGAAACAATATCTGGTTCCACCCTAGAAAGCCGATATCACTAAACGATAGTACCCTGGAGCGTTAAAATGGCAACTTATATGTAAAAATGTACGAGTAAAAATAATAACTACCGATCAAATCAAAACGGTTACACGTCTATCTAAAGATAGCCATTTAATATATGTAGACTATCTGTCTCAAACCACCATCTCAAACTTTGCCTTTTAAAAATTTAATGTCCACTTTAAACTATATTTTATAATAAAAATCAATAAAGTAAAATATGACAAGATACCAGAATATTTTCTAGCTGTCTTTTGATAAATTCATCAACAACAAATTCAAATGCTAAAATTTAAATAAACCAAGCTTTACTTACCAACGATATCAGCAGCTTATAAAAACCATGCTAAAGAGCAAAAAAAACTCAACTTCAAGACAGCAGGCTCAACCTGCCAGCAAGGTTCTGAGTAAGCGGGTTTGTAACCCACAATCCAATTATCCAGTCACTTGAAGCCAAGTTAGAAAGTTGACTCAAATTTCCAAATACAACAACATGAACAGAAGCTGATCCCTTATAGTGGATACCTTGTTTTGGCGCTTGACTCATTACCAGGATCAGGCTACCCCCTTTATCATCCCACTGTGTGATCAACACTATCATGTTCCTGTTATCCACAATTCACAATGACTATATAATACTTATATATCAATAAAGAATATTATCTAGTTTCCAAATATTTTCCCCTTGTAACTTTGCTAAAACAGCACAGTTACAACATTGGTAGCACAGGTAGGTTCTCTATCCTACCTTATCTTTCAAAATTCTGCCTGTTGCCTGTACTTGCTGCGGCCAACAAATCCTTGATAGAATCATGTCTGCCTTCCGCTAGACTGGACACTGTACACACCTGGTACCAAGATACCTGATAGATTTCACTGTACACGCCTGGTACCAAGATACCTGATAGATTTGTCCTCTACCAGAACACGGTGATCCTGCTTCCCGCCTTCAATGCCCTGTCAGCACAAGGGTTCTTCCAAGCACCTGCTGTCATGCCTTGAGCAACTGAAAAAAGCACCATGCCAGCCTACGTAGCCCAGAGACTTTGAAGCACTACCTTGGAACCCTTTGCAAGAGCCAACAACAATAAGACTGTGCTATGGATTCAATCATCCCAAAGCAAGCACCCCAAATGGAATGCCCACAACGGTTTTGGATTGCAGATATCTCCATCTGATTGATGCACGGGGCTGGTACCTGGTGCAACAAGTGGCACAAAGAACACACTAAGAAGAATTGTGACATCTTCAAGCAAGACTTCTTGGCAAGATTTGTGCTGAAGGATACCACACTCATAATTATATGCCAAGTAAAGAATCTGACCCAAACAGGTACAGTGAAGGAGCTTGCCCAAGCTTCCAAGAAACTCTGACTATGTGCCCCCTTGGATATGGCCTTTGACACTCTGGCTACCCACCTCATGTACTATGACGCACTCAAGTCACATGTGATGAGACACGTAAACCTGGACCAAGTGGCTAACTTAAAAAGCCTATATTGCAAGGTAGAGAAAGCAGAACAAACATCCAACGCTCTCCATGAGGCGCAAACTGGAAAGAGAGAGCAACCCAAAAATTATCACCCATCTGGGCATTTGTGGGGTTCCTGTCCACCAGTCCCCAAGTGTGTCCTGGATTGTAGCCAGGGACTGGCTGGAAGGGGTTGTCATTCTCTAGTAAGGGGAAATGTATCTCAGAAATATGTATAGGGGTCAAAATGGGCTTTTATTCACTCTCAGAAGGAAGATCCCCTTAGAAACCTTCTGGTACATGGCCTGGGGGGTCAAGGAAACAATATAGATTTGCCAATACTTGGAGTCCTCCAACAATATCTTGGACTCCTTGTACTTGGTCTTGCACTTCTGCACCTCAGTCTTGGACTTCTGCTCCTTAGACTTGGACTCCTGCTCCTTAAACTTGGACTTTGGCACCTTAAACTTGGACTCTGGTGCTGCGCTTAGGATCCAGCTTCTTATTCTTGGGCTCCTGCTCCATTATCTTGGGTTGTATCAGTCCAACCAAGCTCCTGCTGGTGATCAAAAGGCTTTCAAAACTTCTTGGCAGAAACTCAGAAGACCTGGGAAAGACCTCCAAAAGCTTTTCAAAAGACCTTGAAAAGATCTCAAAAAGACCTGGTAACTTTCCAGCCAGCCACCTTCTTATAGTGTCCTTTTCCCAACAGTTCCGCCTTCAAGATGGCTTTCTTCATAAGCTTAAACCATTGTCGCTCACTTTTTCCTATAATAACTTAAGCTTACATACTTACTTTCTCAAAAGCTTAAAGTGTTAATTCACTATTTCCTCGCTTATACTTTAAGCTTTTGGCTTCCAACCAATCATTTTCATCAGGAAACCTGCCAGAACTCAACCAATGAATTCAGAGCGCAAAAATAGACCATTTCTTAAGTTCCACCAGGATCCAACTAAGAAAATAATTTCCACAGCTCAAACCGCTCAAATTGACAACTCTTCACGCACCAAAGCGTTAACTGGTCCATTATTCCAGCACCAGACTTCCATGCATTAAACCTGAACCAATTTAAATAGTAGAATACTATTTAAATTGTTCTTTCTGGACCTCTTCAATGTTTCCTCCATATATTTACAAATATTGTAAAATCCAAGGAAAATGTCCCACCAAAACAACTTTGTATCCCGCTCTTATAGTAGAATACCTTTGTCTATCCTAGGAACTTAATAAATAAATATCTTAACCACACTTCTATCCATATTCCTTCTTGATTTAGATACTAAACCAAGGCAAAAATTTCCACATTTTCCCACTTTGGCAAATCAATTCAGCAAAATATTGGCTCATTTCTCCGGACCACCAGTTCTTCATTATCATCTTCTGATCCTTCAGCCAGCTCCTGTATCTTGATCAGATAGTCCTGCATCATAATCTGCTGGTCCTTCAGCTTATCCTCAACCAGTTCCTCAACAAATCCTCACTAGGAACCTCCTTAGTTCCCTCTGCACACTGAACCATATTGGTTCCCACAATTCAATATGAATTAACAGTCTGTCAACTAGCCTTCACTGTGACCAAAAAGTCCCTCTTGCTAGTTTTCTCTGTTAATTATGTGAACCACCTTGGTTCTTTATCTCAGTCCCCATTATCAGAACTTGTAGACCCAGGCATGAGTCTACATTGAACTGGCGTTTGACTGGGCCCTTGCAAGTGGCAATCCACTTAGGCCATTCAACCATAGATCAATGTCTATGTGTTATCTTTACTCACCCAGGTGATTAAGTCTGAGCTTTCAGTTGCAGAGTAATCAGCTCTACTTCCCAGAGGCCTGATTGCACCAAGTTCTGCCGCTTGCTTCCCCAAGCAAGCCGCCTTGGTGACACCTCTGAGCAAGTCTATACCCTCCAATGCTCACCTTGGGTTTCCCAAAGCTCCCATAGGGGCATAAACAAGGACACCCTGCCAGTCTGTTAGGTAGGATGCTTGCTCACAGACCTCCTGTAAACGTATTAGGGTACTTAGAGCCCTCAGAGCTCTTCCCTTCCCTGGCAGCCTGCATTACCTGCCAGGGGTCCAAACCTACTCCCCCCAGACAGACAAAGTTCCCTGCTTGCTATCTCAGTCTTCACCCTTCCGCAGCCACAGTTCCCTGCAAGGTGAAGAACTATAGCCCAAAGCAACCAATATCTTCTGCTGGTTAAAGGCAACATCTGCCTCTGGTAGTCCTTTGTTATCTACCAGCCAGGCCTTACTTACCCTAGTAGACCATGTTACCTACTAGGATCACCTTACTTACACTAGTACTCCTATGTTACCCAATAGGCTCACCTTACTTACCCCTAGTAGTCCTATGTTACCTACTAGGCTCACCTTCAACAAACAACCAAACATTTTCTTGGCCAACATTAGCCCCGCCTGCAAACCATCAAACATGTGGACTGTCACAGCATTCCAATCAACTGCCTCCTGGGAGCAACAACAGCAACACAAGCTATAAACCTGCAGGCGCCAATGGAAACAGAAACAGGAACAACAGCCAGTCAAACTGTACCCATTTCTGTATCACTGCCACACAAGACAATCAAGACAAGGGAAAAGCCTGGGGAGAGCACTAAGCAAGCCAAGCTCTCCCTGCACAACTCCCAACTTGCCCAACAATGAGTACCAACCCAAGGACATGGACCAATGCCCAATTATCCAAGTACCCTTAGCAGACCCAGTACTTTACACCATTGCCAGACATCCCAATAAACTGATGTCTTATCCTTTCCACTTTTGCAGTTACACAGGCCCAGCACTCCTGGACTTGGGCGCAGATCAAACCTTAGTCAACAGTAGCTTTGTAGACAAGTTCAAGCTAATAACTAATTCTTAACGGATTAAGAATGTGGTTTTAGCTGTTGAACATCACATTGCTGTGACAAGGGAAACTGCTCCATTATCTCTGTCAAGCTAGAGAACCTGCATTTCACCATCCAGGGCCCTGTCATTAATTTTCCCAAGTTTGACATTGTGCTGGGACTGGACTGGTTGCAAAGGAAAAACCTTCATGTAGACTGGGAGACCTTGGTACTGACCATCAAACATGAAGGTGTTAATCACCAGATGTACCCTGACTCAGTGAACCAACTCCTGCGCAACCACCTCTTTGTACACATTACAGAAACCCTGGACAAAAAAGAGAACCTCAAGGAAATTGACTAGGACTCCTGCCAGTACAAAATCATACACTTCAAGGAACACCAGGATACCACTACTCCTCAGGATTGCAAAATTGTAGCCTGTAATCCAGAGATCTTCAAAGAGGCTCTACCAGGGTTGCACCAGAGAAACATATCCAACACTCCATCCAACTCAAAGGAGCCGTACCTAAAGCGTAACCCATCTACTGCCTTGCACCAAATAAGGACAACACCCTATGTGCTTACCTCAAGGAGGCATTGGAGAAAGGACTTATCCGCCCCCCACAGTCCCCTTTTGGTGCTGCCGTATTCTTCATGGCAAAGAAAGATGGTACCCTATGCCTAGTCACAGACTATTGAGCCTTAAACAAAGTCATTATTGTTGCAACATCTTTGATTAATCCCTCTTGGGGAATTAACGCCCCAAGTAAATAATCAAACAACTCACCAAATGGTTCACCTTCCAGCCAATAAACAGGTGGCACCATTATCAGTTAACCATATATGATGGGGATCACTCAATCCAGGTCCTAAATAGAACACAACTTGATTAAGCCTCGTGACTCAAGAGGAACATTACTCAGATAAGCCCCACAATCTCTGTGACGTACATGGACAACATGTGGCTTGTCATGATACTATATGATATTCTATATTCATATTCAATAAAGTATCATTCTCTTCTTAATCTTCCCCTTTACTTTGTTTATTATACTTCCCAGAAGTATAAACTTGACACTATCAAGAATTTTTACCCACTAAAACTCATTGACAAACTCTTTGATGCCTTGGGCAGCTCCACAGTCTTCTCCAAGATTGACCTAACCGCTGGCTACAACCAGATCCATATCAGGGAGAAAGATATACCCAAAACAGCCTTCTGCACTAAATACAGTTCATAAAAGTGTGTGGTACTCAACTTTGGAATGACAAACGCCCCTTCCACCTTTGTGACCTTCATGAACAAGGTGTTTGTCCCTCACATAGGCAAGCACGCCTTAGTCTACCTGGAAAACATTATTGTCTATAGCCCCTTGGTAGAGCAGCACTGCAAGGACCTGGAGGCAGTCTTTGCTACCCTGGCACAACCTAAGCTACTAGCCATACCCTCCAAATGTTAGTTCTTCTGCAAGCAACTGCCTTTTCTATGACACATAGTCTTAAAGAATGGCATCAAGCCTAACAGTCAGAAGATACAGGCCATCTGCAAAATGCCACAACCCAAAGACAAGTTGGAACTCCACATGTTTCTAGAAATGGTGGTCTATGTGCGCCATTTTATACCTGACTGTGGCGTCTTGACTGCACCCCTGTCCACCACAACGGGCGCCAAATCCAAATTTGTATGGACTCCCCAATGTGACCTCTGCTTTAGGCACCTCAAGGAAAAGCTCACAACAACACCTATCCTGAAATACCCCAAACATGATGGGGAATATCAAATGGAGACAGACGCCTCTGAAACATCCATTGGGGGAGTACTACAAATCAAAAACAATGATGTTGATTTTCTTCCTGTAGCCTACAAATCACGCAAACTGACATACAGCAAGTGCCAATACCCTATACATGACAAGGAGCTGTTAGCAATTGTGCACTGCCTGGTCAAATGGCGTTGTTACCTAGAGCAACAGGAGGAATTCATGGCATTGACCAACCACAAGTTGCTTATATACTTCAAAATGCAAGCATACTTATCCTGCTGTCAAGCCTGCTGGATGGAACTCCTGGAGAGGTTCAATATGGTCATACAATATAAGCCTGGTCCAGAACTTGCCATGGCAGACACACTCTTGCGCCTGTACATCAGAGCCACAAGGCGCAAGAATGGGCTTGACCCAGACTGGCCTCTCCTGGTGCTCCAGACAAAGGACAAGGGCTTCCCCCCTGGCACCACAGACATAACCAAAGAAACAGTCATTAAGAATGAACACTTATTTGCAGACATGTATGGGACCCTACATCAAAAAATGACCAACAGAACCAGCATCCCTTACATCCCTACACATGAGCAAGTTGACACCATCCTACGTTACCACAGAGACCTAGGACACACCAAAAGCCGCAAAATATACAAATCCCTCAAACATAAAGCTTGGTGGCTGGCCCTATACCGGGATTTCCAGGAAGTCTTAGACCAATGCAAAATATGTGAGAAATTTTTAAAAAGCAATACCCCACCTAAATCAGTATTTCCTATCTGCTTGTAACTACCCTTAAAGGTATGGCCCCTAGACATTGTGGGCCCCATGCCAGGGAAACACAATGAAAAGGGATACATCATTACGGCCATAGACTTTGCCACATGATGGCCAGTGGCACAAGCAGTAAAGACACACACAGGCAATTATGTGTGACAATTCATAGGAAAAGAAATTATCAGAAAGTTTGGAAAGCCAGAACTCCTGATAATCAATGGAGGCAAAGAATTGACCTCTGAAGATACCAATATATACCTCACCAAGAATGGGGTCCAGCACACAGTGACAACACCTTATCATCCTCAGGCCAATGGACGCGTGGAGCGGCTGAATGGCAGACTTGTGCAAGCCTTGGACAAGCTTGCTGCCAGGAGACCTGAGGACTGGTACAAGCAGCTACCAACTGCATTGCTTGTATGCCAGACCCACGTGAACAGATCCACCGGGAAAAGCCCCTTTGAGTTAGCTTATGACTCAAAGCCCAATATCATCCAAGCACTATCAGGACCAAAGTTGGAAATGCCCGCAAGGTTCTACCCTGCTCAGATCCCCAGGTCATACAGGCCAATAAAAATCTATCAGAAAGAGAAGAAAAACGTCTAAAAAAGACTTTTGTCACCATCAAAGACAGACATGAAGTTGGCAACAAGGTTTGGGTCATGAATGTCAACAAAAGTAAACTACAGTCAGAAAAAGTTGGCCCTGCTATCATCCTAAAGGTAAATGAAAACAACACTTACCTTGTGCAAGGACTCAGAAGACGCAAACAAGACAAAGTCCTCCACCATGATTGCCTGAGACCCTGTAAAGCAGGACAGAAACAACGCGAGACTGTCCTACCTGCCACCCACAACAATTAGTCCAGTATAAAGCCTGGACTCCCAACAATCTCCCTGACAACCTGCTCCAAGAGGAGGCCAACCTTCAGCCAGGGGGGTGTCAACAAGAAGGCTCAACCCACCAGCAAGGTTCTGAGTAAGCGGGTTTGTAACCCACAATCCAATTATCTAGTCACTTGAAGCCAAGTTAGAAAGTTGACTCAAATTTCCAAATACAACAACATGAACAGAAGCTGATTCCTTATGGCGGATACCTTGTTTTGGCACTTGACTCATTACCAGGATCAGGCCACCCCCTTCACTATCCCATTGTGTGATCAACACTATCATGTTACTGTTGTCTACTATTCACAATGACTATATAATACCTATCTCTCAATAAAGAATATTATCTAGTTTCCAAATATTTTCCCTTGTAAATTTGCTAAAACAGCACAGTTACAACACAACTATAAAACAATAGATCTTGCTGCCACCAGAGTTGCATCAAATATCATAGACCAGTCTCCACGCCAACACTTTAAAGACTTAGTCTAGATTATTGAGTATACCTGCACTTAAGGGCACAGCATAAAGCTTATGTAAGCTTTCATTGCAAGGCCAATTATTTAAGCCAGATGAGCTTAGCCTAAGATATTGAGATGACAGAGCAGATGTTAAGAGTTGCCACCATGGCAGATGTTTCATGGTTTGCATGCCAATCCTGAGCCCTTCCATAAATTATACAAATAGTCCTCACTAGGGCTGCTTTGACCAAGCCCCAGGCAGCTGTGACCAGTTTCTGGCTCCTAAAACTCCCTTTAAAAGATATATTTCAATATATATATATATTAGATATTTATGTTTTAACTATAGAAGCCATGTACTGGAAGCTAGCCAGGGCTGAGCCAAAGCATTCCTAGTCCTCATTACATATTAAATACCTAGTGGTTATAAAGCTGCCACCAAAATCAAATCTAGGCTATCCTAAAAAATGAACCCAGATTTAGGTAACATCAAAGTGCTGGTGTAAAATATACACTCAGCCAACAGGAACCCCATGCATTGATAGGCAGAAAGATGTGACCATATAAATTAGCTTTCACAGCTATGTCTTAAAGAAAAACTACAGTGGTCCAAAATAATTCCTGTCCAGCAACATTTTAAAGAAAAAAGTAAATTTCAACAAATGAAATCTGCTATAAAAGTAATGAGCAGATGCACTGCAGATTTTTACCCAAGTATGGCATATGAAAATGCAAAAAAAATAAATATGAAGGAAAATAAAAACAATTCAAAGATATTTAATTGTCAGGGATCCAGCCTGAAAGGGGGGTTCTTGGGAACTTGCAGGCAGAAGGCCTGCGGGCCCGGCAGGGTGGGCCCACCACAAGACTGGTGCTAACTTTACAATATAAGATAACAATTTGCCCAGGAGGGCCCAAGGTCTGCTTGCGGGTACCATAGAATCAATCAAGCCAGTAAGAGTGATATACATCACTCCAAATATCTGGGTGGAAGTTGATTCATTGGCTGCAACAGATTCTTGCAGGAATTTGGGCTTCAGGGTGAGAGGTGGTGTCATTGGAACCAAATATGCGGGCAGGTAGTTGTACTTGTTGCAGAATAGCTGAGGGGGACAGATGATCTTGGTACCTTCTCTGTAAATGGTCTCCATCTCTCTGGTTCTGGCCTCAGGGTTGTGGATCAGGATTTCCTCTAGGGTGAACTCCAAATATGCAGGATTGGGTGGGTACTTGGTGAAATGTACTGGGCCAAAGGGAGCTCCTGGTGGACAATAAAGTTTGGGCAGCCAGTCCGTGGTTTCTTGGGGTTGATGGGTGTGAGGTTTAGAACTGCGGGAGGTAGACTGTAGATGAAATAAAACTAATATCAAATATGGAATAAACTGTTTTAACCAAAGATTCATGTCACTTTATTGCAAGAATGGTGATGGGCAACTTCCTGGACCGCCAGGAAGTTGCCCATCTGTCATGGGTAAACTTTTACAAAATTCTTTGGCCCGGGTGTTACTGTCTACCAGGTTTTTCCAGTCCTTGTTGGCATCCATTGCGGGAGTTACTTCATTGGCTGGTTTGAAATGAGAATACTCAAATTTTCTTGTCAGGTTGTGGGGTTGTTTGTCTCTTGGTGGCCCGCGTTCCATAGGAAGTTTCTTTGTTTCCCCTTCCATGGTAGCCCAAGCTATTTCAGATTCTATGGCTAGGCCCGCCTGCTGATTGGTTGAGTTAACAGGAACCTTTAACATGGGGAGTGTCAATGTAGATGATTCTGACTCATCAAGCTTTAGAAGATTTTATGAAGGCAAATCCTGCTCTGGTTCCAGCCCAAAAATCTGCGGGCTGGCAGCCTGCAGGGTATCAGGGTTCAAATTCTGTAATGGAGGTTTTCCAGTAAGCATGGTCAATAGGAGTTTGTCACTTGTGACATTAATACTGTAAATTCAGAACCTGAACGTAAAAATGCGGGATTGTCAAATCCTTGGTCCAAATTTTGAATCACTTTTGCGGGCAACTCAGCTGAGTGAAAATTAAAATATTTAATAAAGCAACCATTTAATTTGACTTTTTTTGGTTTATTTAAATTGGCAAATTTCAAATCTCTTGAGCAAATAATTCAACTAACAAAAGACAAAGCACAGCAAACAAATGCAGGATACATGAAACAGAAATGTGGAATTCTAATGTACAATTTGAGATTTCCTGTATGTCAAACAAATCATAGACATCATGTAAAAATTAACAAATATGAAATTGCGGGATTGTCAAATCCAAGAACCAAATTTCAAATCAAAAACAAGGAGAATTTGAAATAAATATAATTTATGGACATCTCAAAAAGGATGTTAAAGGATCTAGAGTGTATTTGTGCTAATTATTTTAGGAAGCACAGGCATTCTCAAAAAGAACTCTATTCCATTTTAGGACAGCTAAAATTTAGATCATAATATTCACCAACTTACCATATATAACAATAAAATTGACTAAAATATACATTCCTCTTCTTGAGTTTAAAATGTTTAATAAAAATTTATTATGTCTTATTTCAATAACAACCAAATAAACAAGCTGTTCCCTGGCCTTGACAAAATCATGCAGGGCTACAATGGGTCTCTTAACAGTGAAGCCTCTGTCTATGGCCACTCCCAACCCACAGGCCCTCTGCAAGCACCACCCAGGAGTGTGTTCTTTCTCCTGCGTCCTCAAACATGGCCCTGTTTGCTCATCACACACAGACAGCTGACAGCCCAAATTACATATCAACAATGGCATCTAGAAACAGCCAATTGAGCCAAGTGGTCACCCAAGGAAGCCAGAATCCAGAAACAGCCAATCAGATGGCAATGTCTAGTTCCCAAGATGAACACATCCCACCTCCAGCCAATCAGCCTGCAAGATGCAGAAGAAAATTGATAACCCCAGAAATTGTTCTCAAAATGGTTGAAAAGCAAGGGATGCTTATGTCCCTTGGGAAAATTGGGGCTGTGATGAGTTTTGAAAAGTCTATTGTGGCTACAACCCTGTAAGCCCATTCCAACTGTGGCTCCTCTCCCTAGAAGACCCCAACTAGTGCCCATACTTCAACTGAGGGTGAAAAAGCTCACCCTCTAATGATGGCTATCATGGAGCGTGACTCACGGATGCCCCTGGTCCAGGTCTGTCTCCAACTGGGACTCTACGGCATTTTCACCCATAAGAGAACAGTGAATTTGTGTAAGCACAGAGTTGTTGTTGCTGTCAGAATCTTGTTCAATCAGGTTCTCAGTGGCCCCATTTTGATGGATACCAACACCTACAGTTCAACCATTATTAATTTTATAAAAGGGAGAGCAATGAGGACGCACAATGACGTCATCTTGTTGTATGCCAAGATTTTGGCAAGTATCCAAGACTTTGGGGAAAAGCGCATCCAATCTGATATCTTCAAGCGCGGCCCAATCCTGTATCAATTAATCAGAGTTTTGTTGGCAGTTTCCCCATTGGGTGCCAATCATTACTCAGCAATATCAAACACTGCAGGTGGGTATGCCTACCAGACAGAGCTCAAGGACATTCAGGAGGAGTGGGCTACCCAACACGCCATGTACACAGTTGTACTGAGTGCAGAGATGGAACAGCAGGAATGGACAACCAAGGAAATTAGGGCTGCGGGGCATACCTGTTGGTCCTATCCCACCAACCACGCTGACATGCATCTTGCAGATGTATGTCTTTACAATTTTGGTTCAGCTCTCAGGCACATAAAGCCTGCCACCTACAATGAACTATGCTCCCAAATCAAGAAGGGGTACAAGCTTTTCCCTTCTATATTTGTCCAGGATTTATCAGATCTTATCATCTTCTATGAAAGTGATAGTGATAAGTCCAGAAAGGACTCCCGCCTTCCCTCACGCCCATCCATTTGTTTTGTCAAGCCTGTGTATGTGAAGGAAGAAGAATTTGAGCAATAAAAGCAATCAGCTCTTGCTGCCCTTTCCCAGTCAACAAACCCTGCCTCCCCAACCCCCATCAATATCAAGCCACCCGCCTTCCAACCCTGACTCCCAAACCACCAGCCATTCCCTTCCCACTACCTCTGATGCCATCCCTTTTACAGATGCAGATGATGGCAAAGTTCATTCTGCCCATTCCCTCCCCCACTTGTCCCTTGATCAGTAAAATAACACTTTTCTTAGTGACAACTTATTAAATTTGATATTATTTCTTTTGATGTATAATTATTAACATATTCTTTTTACATTATTGATATTTTCATAATCAATAAAATGTTTTATATTCTATGAATAACATAAAATTATTTGCATAAATATTTTTTATTATCAATAATAAATTAATAAACATAAGTGTAAATAAAGCATTAGAATATTGCAATTAGACGTCAACTCTTGATATTTTGATATTATGTGCATAACCAATTCATTTTGTCAAATAAAATTCATTGTAAACAAGGCCTTTTTCATTGTAATTTATTTAAATGGACTGTGTTTATATTAGAGAGCCATTAATGCTTAGTACAAATATTGATACATAGTGCATTTTATAGCCTGTATATTTACCTATTGGTAATAAATCTGTAAACTTTTTAGTCAGATTTTGCAAGGTAGTAATAATGTAATGGGTTAATAATTCACTGTTTATTACCATTAATTGGCTGATTTTCTTTGCTGTAGTGATTTTGCATTTTCTGATATTTACACACTGGTATCCAATTGGTTGGTTTCACATCCAATCACACAGGCAATAGGAAACATGATTGCCACCCCAAGACTGGATGTGGTTGGGGTGGCAACCATCTTTCTTATTGCCTGTGTGATTGGATGTGAAACCAACCAATTAGATACCAGTGTGTAAATATCAGAAAATGCAAAATCACTACAGCAAAGAAAATCAGCCAATTAATGATAATAAACAGTGAATTATTAACCCATTACATTATTACTACCTTGCAAAATCTGACTAAAAAATTTACAGATTTATTACCAATAGGTAAATATGAAGGCTATAAAATGCACTATGTATCAATATTTGTACTAAGCATTAATGGCTCTCTAATATAAACACAGTCCATTTAAATAAATTACAATGAAAAAGGCCTTGTTTACAATGAATTTTATTTGACAAAATGAATTGGTTATGCACATAATATCAAAATATCAAGAGTTGACATCTAATTGCAATATTCTAATGCAATATTTACATTTATGTTTATTAATTTATTATTGATAATAAAAAATATTCATGCATTGAAGGTAGTACTACAAAAACCAGTTTTTGATGTAATTCAAACAAAATGACAAATATCTATAACTTGATAAATGAATTAGAATCACACCTGCAAAAGGTTGCTGAAATAGAAAAAAAATCAGGGAAATAGTAACAGGAAAGCTAGGTAACAAGGGCCAGCCACTAATCCAGTCAAAAGAAGATGCTCTGAATAGACTAGGAAATATTATAGACAAAACAAACAAAGAAGTGTAGCTCAATCTACAGGGAACAATCCTATCAAGTCTGAAGTTCAATGACACAGTCTACAATTTGTGGGAGTTCTGGCAAGGGGCCAAAGAAAACAATAAAAAAATCAAACTGATTGAAGGAACTGAAATCCCAAAGGAAATAAACACTAATGAAGAGGGAAAAATTCAAATGGAAACAGATGAAAAAGAAGAAAAGTCAAGAAGCAGGAGTGCCTCAAGAAACATAGAAAATTCAACTAATGAAAATCAAGAGGAAACACAAGTAACACAGAAAATAAGGAAAATCAAGCCCAGAAAAACAAATGAAGAGCAGCCAACACTCATGAAGTTTGCTGAAGGGGCGCCTGTGGCTGAGGGGGCCGCAGGGGAAACAATCAGTAAGACTTTTTATGATTTATTTGTATTTACTTTAGTTATAGCTAGGAATGAGGACAAATGTTGCAGAAGTGGCAGCTTTTATGCCGAGTTGGTTCTACGGGGGTTATCAATCACTGGTAGCCCCTTTAAAAAAATTAAATAAATAAAATAGTACAAAATAACATCAATCAATATGTAACAAAAGACGCAATGAATAGGGAATTCAAAGCGCCAGAAGGAAGTTCAACTTGGGTCAGAGAAGCCTATGAAGTAGGTGTAAGTATCAACTTCAAAGGAATGTCAGATATCCAAATAAATGCCAACATAAATTTCAATTTTCAACTATAAACACATATGAAATAAACCTGAAAAAAGTCAATTTCAAGTTCCACATGAAAGCATCAAAGCTGCAATATTCAATAACTTAATAAAATCAATATCAAATCAAACAGGAGATGCATTTTTAGTCAATAAGATAAAACCTTTATTCATATCTTTTGAAGAGGAATGGGTCATGGATGTCTCCAAAATGCCCGACTCTCCTTTAATCAAATTTTCAAATGCATCCTATAAAAATCAATTAGTTATTATCTACAAGAAATTCTGCTTATTTGCAGAAATCTATACCTCACAACAACTGCATCTTGCTGTTTACCTTGGGGTAGTACTACACTGCATAATAAGGCCAACATGAAGAAGCTGGAGGATGTCCCCCTTTAAATGGATGTCTGCCAACTGGCACTGGATAAAATGATGACACTGCGGGGCTACCAAACCGTAGAGCATGTCCTATACAACTGTTTTACATTAGCTTTGTTGTACAGATACACAATACCTCCCAAGATCCAACACCTCATCAATTTGCTTTTGCAACTGCTTTTTATAAGACGCTCAGCCACCACCGGGGTGTTGAGCGCCACCCCTCTAGCAATTGGCGCCAGAGTTGTCCACCACGTACAGAAGAGTATGTGGTTGCAATTGGACACATTAGCAGAAAATATAATTTTGGGGTATAATACCCCGGAATAATTGCATCCCCCTTTGCAATTTGCATCCCCCCAATAAACCATCTTCTCTTGCAACTTAACTTTTATATATTTTTTATTTTTTTAACTAGAATATTAAAGCTAAAATATTAAAATTAAAATATTAAAATTAAAATATTAAAATTGAAATATTAAAATTAAAATATTAAAATTAAAATATTAAAATTAAAATATTAAAATTAAAATATTAAAATTAAAATATTAAAATTAAAATATTAAAATTAAAATATTAAAATTAAAATATTAAAATTAAAATATTAAAATTAAAATATTAAAATTAAAATATTAAAATTAAAATATTAAAATTAAAATATTAAAATTAAAATATTAAAATTAAAATATTAAAATTAAAATATTAAAATTAAAATATTAAAATTAAAATATTAAAATTAAAATATTAAAATTAAAATATTAAAATTAAAATATTAAAATTAAAATATTAAAATTAAAATATTAAAATTAAAATATTAAAATTAAAATATCAAAATTAAAATATTAAAATTAAAATATTAAAATTAAAATATTAAAATTAAAATATTAAAATTAAAATATTAAAATTAAAATATTAAAATTAAAATATTAAAATTAAAATATTAAAATTAAAATATTAAAATTAAAATATTAAAATTAAAATATTAAAATTAAAATATTAAAATTAAAATATTAAAATTAAAATATTAAAATTAAAATATTAAAATTAAAATATTAAAATTAAAATATTAAAATTAAAATATTAAAATTAAAATATTAAAATTAAAATATTAAAATTAAAATATTAAAATTAAAATATTAAAATTAAAATATTAAAATTAAAATATTAAAATTAAAATATTAAAATTAAAATATTAAAATTAAAATATTAAAATTAAAATATTAAAATTAAAATATTAAAATTAAAACATTAAAATTAAAACATTAAAATTAAAATATTAAAATTTTAAGATTATTTTAAATTTTAATAGGTAAATTATAATAGTAAAATATCTAAATATATTGCAAGACATTAGTTATAATTGCAAACACGTCAAATAATAATAACATTAAAAATGTTTTTATTTACTAGCTTGTCAAGTACAGGTTCTTTTATTACATATTTAAACATTGAGAACTGAATTTATCTGCAGCAAGCAGCCTGCTCCGCTATTGTTCTAAACAAGTGATTGTTTAGAACTTGAATTACCTTTCCCTTAGAATATGATTTGATAAATATATTTAATATTCTTAACCCACATCATACGTGCTAATTAGTAAGAGATACATGAAAATCATTGGTTTCTGTGTTGAGTGGCTATAGTGGCACTGAAATAATAAGGATCAGATGATGACTTGCAAGGTTCAATTTGTGCCTTAAAAAAGCCAAAGAACCAACAAGGATTCACAGTTGTTTAAATAAAATTAATCTATTACTATCATTTTTTTAATATTTATTTGTTAGCGCAACAGTCAATACAATATGCAGTGCATTATAATAAAAATATGTGTCCTAATACCTAGTATAATTAATTTTAATTACCTTTTCTATGTATTCTTATATGTCTATAATACAATCAAATGTCATGTTATTATATAAATAATAATTTTTGAGTCCTAATAAAAACAAATTACATAAAATAAAAACAAATAAAACCCAGAGAGCCCATTTATCTGATTGGCTCAGAGGCCAGGGCTTTGGGGAAGAAGGATTCAGAGTGCTTGTAGAAAGCCACTACCACGTTGGGTGGCATTGCAAATTAGCTGATCTCAAGAATGTTGAAGAGATCCTTGGTGTCCTGAGGGAGGCCTTTCTTCACCTTATTTTTGATCCACCCAAAGACCTCCTCAATTGGGTTAAGGAATGGAGAATATGGGGGGAGGAAGAGGAGTCTCATTGGGCAGTCAGCCAGGCAGTGGCTGTCAAGTTGGCTATTTTTATCAATGGGTGGGAAATTGGACACAACCAGATCCACTTTGTGGAGCCCAACATTATACAACACAACAATGTTGGTTGTGCCCCAGTAATTAATCTGGAGGTATTCCTTCACAGCTTGGAGAAAATCAAGGAATGTCCCATTATTATGGGAACCCTTCATCATTTGATATTGGTCTAAACCACGAGGACCAAGAAGCGCAACCATTGAATAGGTCTGGGAATGGACAGCTGCACAATGGGCTATGATGTCCTTGGACCCCTTCTTGACCCACCCATGCCTATAACTGATTGAGGAGGAAAACAATAATTTGTCAATGTAGAATAACTGTATGTTGCCAGTCTCCTTAAGGACCAGATAAGTCTTGGCATAAATGTGTCAATCTTTGATTGTTTTTTTTGTTATTTCTATTGTGCAGAGAAACTCCAAGGACCTTCCAAGAGAAGCCCAACTTGATCATTGCTTTGTAGACAAGGGTTTTGGAGACAGAAAGCCCAAACTCTGTGATGAGCATTGATTGGACAGCAAGCGTGTCCAGGTGGCAATCCTTGGTAACCCACTGCTTGATTGCCTCAAAATGAATGGGCTGAAGAAGTTTGGGCTGTTGCTTAGCCTGGGTAGATTTGGCAATTTACCTGGTGATGCCATATTTTTTGTTAATATTGCCAATATACCTGGCTGTGACACCAAATTGGGATACAATATCCCAAACTGCCATTCCCCCATTCAAGCAGTTCAGGAGAGCTTCACACTCATTATCTGTCAACTGACGCCAGCCCTTGGCAGGTACCACGGCATCCTGGCTAGCAGGCTCAACACAGGGGATGGGGACATTTGTGTAGAAGATGGGATCATGCTTGGTTGTGCTGGCGCCGTCAATGGTGGCATAAGACACAGGTGCAGATGGCTCCTCAATTGTAGCCAATGGCTCATATGAGGTATCAAAGACACGGGGGCAGGAAGTAGCAACTCTTGAATCAAGAGTGCAGGGCCAGGTGGCAACTGGGTACACAGTGGAGGTGTAAGTAACCTCAGTGCTTCTGGTGACTCTGGTGTAGAAGACTTTTGTGGCAGGCCTTGAGAGCAGCTTCTGCCTTGGATTCAGGCTGATTGATTGGGCTTGGGATGTGGGAGGTGGTTGGCTGGCACTGACACCTTGGGAGGCCTGTATGTTGGCATGACTCCCACTTGAGTTAGGTTCTGGGTCTATTCTTGGACTTTCTGGGACGCCCTCATGGACAGGCTGCCCCAAAGGCTGGTGCAGGAGCTGGTTGAAAATGCAATCAACAGTCCATAAAGATAAAATAAAATTTTATTTTAGATTAAATATGTATTTATTTGGATTTATTGGTTTATTTGTGGGTAGTTGTTTTCTCTTGATTTAGCCTTGAATAGTAACAGAATTTCTATATCCATGATTTGAAGTGTATAATATTGTATTCTTTCTGGGTTTAGATAATTTTAAAGTTTAATCACTCTTTATGTCTAAACAGGGGTATTGAGATTGAATTTTTCATTTGATTTTAGTTGCAGTGGAGCTTCTTTATTTGGGTTGGTGTTTCCTAGTGTGCTTACTGTACATTCAATTTGGATTCCAGTTCCTGTAATTAATATCTGAGTTTACTAGTGGCATTTCAAAGTGAATTGAAATTTGGTTCAAGGATTTAACAATCCTGCAATTTCAAAAAACATAGTAAACTTAATGAGAATGATTGATGGATTTGAACACTTCAAATCTGATTCCAGTTAATTCATTTTGTCCATTGGAAATATGCAGTTTGACTTGAACAATGCAAAGTGTCTGTGAGTTCCCACATTTTTAAAAATTCAAATAAATACTCAAAAAATCAATTTAATTAAAAAAGGCCATCCTGCAAAAGTGATTCAAAATTTAGACCAAGGATTTGACAATCCTGCATTTTTACATTCAGGTTCTGAATTTACAGTAATAAGAGCTTCACCTTTAAGTATATTAAAGCATATAAAATGCATACAAAACAGCACCTCTAACTCAAACTTACCTAGATTATAAAATTGGGGGTAGGGATCTTTTGCACAGAAAATATGATTAAAACTAGAGAAATACCTGAGTTTATTTGTGGCTGAGCTTTTCAAGCTAAGGAAATGGGGCTATCCTATAGAAAGATATCCAAGAAACTCAGGATCAGCAAAGAAACTGCTCAAGAAATTCACCTCAAGCTCCAGGAAACCAACTCAGTGAAAATTGCCTGGGATCAGGCCGTCCTAAAAAAGCTACTGCTCAAAATGATTAGTCTATTTTTATAATAGTTAAGCCAAATTGGTTAATAACTACCAGTCAAATCAAAGAGGCTATCAGAAATACCTTGGAAATCAATATCTCTGAGGCCACTGTTTGCAATAGACTCCCCAAACTGGGGTACTGTGGTTATGTTGCAAGAAAAAAACCTCTTACAAGTCCAAAGGATAAAGCCAAAAGATTGGCCTTTGCTCACAAGTATGTTGACTATCCTGTCTCCTTTTGGGAAAAGGTGATTTAGTTGGATTTGACTAAATTTCAGCTCATTGGACCTCAGAGATGCCAGAATGTCAGTTGCAGAGCTGATGAAGCTTACAAAATTGAGTGCTTAACCCCCGCTGTTAAGAATGGATGCCAGGGTGTCATATTTTGGGGATGTTTCACAGCCAACACAAAAGGGGAAATCCAGCCAATCAGTGAGAAGGTGAATGCTGATGTTTGCAGAATAGTCCTTGCTTGGAATCTTCATCTATTTATGAAGGGTCTGCAAGAACCAACCATTATATCTCCAGGCAAGGTAACACTCTGATCACAAAGCCAAGAAGGCCTTAAAATACTTGGATGGTAAACAAATTTTTTGTTTGGATAGGCCTCCTCAAAGCCCAGATTTAAACCCTGTTGAGCATATTTGGGATGCTGTCAAGTCTGATGTGCCAAAAACCTCTAAACAATCTGTTTCAGTCCCCATGGTTTGCAGTTGTGCAGGCCAGGGCTGATTTGGCCACAATAAAGACTCTATGTTTAAAATTTGGAGAAGTATAGCGGCTTTAGGGTAGGTAAATGCCTAGTAGGTAACAGAGGACTTCTAGAGGTAGAGAAGGTACCAGCCTAGTAGGTAGCAGATGACTACTAGAGCACTTGATAGTGTCTGAACCTAGTAGGCAACAAGGGCTACTAGGAAGAAAGGGTGATGCAACCTGGCAGGTAGCCAAGGACTGCTAGAGAAGGGACAAGCTGAGGTAACTCCACACTTCCTTTAACACTTGCAGGAGGTCTTTAAATGGAGGCCTTACCTAACAGACTGGTAAGATGTCCTTGCCTGTGTTTTCCTGGAGGCTTTTGGGAGGTCTTGAAGCCACCAGAGAGGCATGAATATGCCCACAGACGTTATCAAGACAGCTGCTTGGGGAAGCAGCTGCAGAAATTGAAAATGAACATGTCTCTGGGAAGTAAAGTTAGTTACTTTACAACTGAAAGCTCAGGATTAGCCACCTTGTTGATTAAATACAACTGCACAGATATGAGAATTGTATGTGGTTTAATGGCCTAAGTGGAGGCCACTTACAGGGTCCAGTCAAACTCTAGTGTTCTTATAGACTTATTGGCTGAGTCTGAGGTATTAGTAACAGGGACTGCAGTGAGGATGCAACCTTGGTGGTTCATAGCTGGAGGACTAGAAGATCATGGAGCAGGACTAGCTTAAAGACTGAAAGATCATGGAGAAGGACTGGAAGAAGGACTGAAAGTTGGTTGTAAAGAACTAGCAGAAGTAGATGAAGGAATAGGAATGATAGACTTGGACTTCTGGAAATAGGATTAATGATGAGAAAGAAGCAGATAAAATAATTAAGTAAACTTCCAAAAAGATATGATAATAAGATTTAGATAAATATTATATAAAGAAATAAGAGGAATTAGAAAATAGTTCATAGAAAATAGACAGTGAATTTATAAGGAACTGATTGAGTAAGAAGAAGCCAGAGTAGCCATAAACAGAACAGAGGAACTTTAAGGACAAAAACTTTAGGTTTTCCAAAATGACTAAGTGAGGCAAGAAGGAAGCAGCAGGCAAGTTCAAATAGCTGATATGTTGAAGAAAACACAGGGAAATTCAGAGAAACATTGAAGAAATTAAGGGTCTAAAATCCCTTAAGTAAAAAATAGGCAAAAACGCTCAAATTTGCCAAGAGAAACATGACAGGAATTACAGCAAACCCGTTTGAAATACAGAGCAAGTGTTTATCTGGAGAGAGACAACACCAGGTTTGAACCAGGATCAAGAGCAATTCATTTGGGTAAGTGTTTTTATCAAAACAGCTCAATACGGGCAAATGATTAGCTGCAGGCCAAAGTTTGATTGATCAAGGTTTTAAGGGCTTTAACTGAAGGGTTTAAGCCTATAAAATGAGGGAATGTTGAAACAGTAGGCTTGACCTTCCAGCAAGGTTCCAAGTAAGCGGGTTTGTGACCTGCAATCTAATTATCCAGCCACTCAAAGTCAATTTAGGAAGTTGACTCAAATTTCCAAATCCAACAACATAAACAGAAGCTGATCCCTTACAGTGGATACCTTGTTTTGGCGCTTGACTCATTACCAGGATCAGGCCACCCCCTTCACTATCCCACAGTGTGATCAACACTATCATGTTCCCGTTGTCCACAAATCACAATGACTATATAATACCTATCTCTCAATAAAGAATATTTTCTAGTTTCTAAATATTTCCCCCCTTGTAACTTTTCTAAAACAGCACAGTTACAAAAGGAATGAACCAGGAGAAGCTTGTTTTAAATTGGCTTAAGTGAGTTAAAAGGTTCAATATTTATAGAGAAGAAGAAACTGGATAATTTAAGCCTGGAAAACCAAAGTTCTGAAAAGGAAAAGGAACTAAAACAAGGGGCTATAAAAGGGAAAGCAATCTGAGGCATTTCAAGGATTATAAACAGTGAATTAGAAAGGCCACAAAGACAGAGCAGAGAGCTGGAGACCAAGATAAAGGTGCAGAAGCCCAGATAAGAAGCAGGAGAAGATAAGGAGCAGGAGCCCAAGACCAAGTACAAGGAGTCCAAGAGAATGTTAGAGGACTCCAAGTATTGGCACAAATCAATTTTTTCCTATACCCTGGGCCATATACCAGAAGGTTCCTAAAGAGATCTTCCTTCTCAAAGCAAATTAAAGCCCATTTTGACCCCTGCCCATATTTCTAAGTAGTATAGAGGGTCCCTATGAGTGAATTGCCCAATATTTTCTACCCTAGCCAAGGGGAGGAGGATAACTAGCACCAAAGCTGTAAAAGGCTTGCCACTATTAAAGCTTCCCAGGAGGAATAATAAAGGTTGACTATACACCTTGAAATGTCAGATAGGGGAAGGAAATTTATTAGGAATGGGTTTACTAGACTTTTAAAGGATTAGTATAGGCCCACAGAGGGTCTAGCACCAGCTAAAGTACAAGTGCATGAAGGGGATGTCCACCTAGTGATAGGGAAAGTATTGGAAGATTTTGCTATAATACAAGCTAAGTATAAACTTCAAGATAGCCACATCCCTCTACTAGAGAATGACACCCCCTTACAGCCGGTCCCTGGCTATGACCCAGGACACACAATGGGGACTGGTGAACAAGAACCCCACACAATTCATTATGGATATTAAATTTGGAGTGGCAAAAGCATGGGAAGAAATTCCTATGGAACCTTTAAAGAACATAGTCCATTCCATGCCCAGAAGACTTGCTGCTGTGATTGAAGCCAAAGGTTGGCCTACAAAGAACTAAGTCCATATTTATTCAGTCTTTAAATCTATTATTATTTTATATCAAATATTTATATTTTTGGAATCTTTTTATTTTGCTTCCTATTTATTTTTTGCATTTTTATATATCATGCTTTTAGAAGAATCTGTAGTGCACCTGCTCATGCTTTTTATAGCAAATTTTATTTATTGAAATGTACTTTTTCTCTCTAAAATGCTTCTGGCTGGGTATTTTTTGGGCCACTGTACCTCAGGTTTAAAAAAAGTGGACTCATATTTAAGCAAAATCCAACTTGGATGAGTACCAGGCTGCAAAAAATTGAATAATTTTGGTAAACTGGCAACCAGCTAAAAAACACAACAATACTAACACTTATGCAAAACTATATCAAACATCAAACAACATAGTCCAACCTACAAACAAAATTGCTTGGTACAGCAAGTGAAGTAGATTGAGGTTGTTCTGGAATATATTATATCCTATCCAGATTCCAATGGGGCACCAAAAGAGGGTTAAACAGAACCAGAATTAAAGCAAACAGGAAGCAAAGCTTCACAAGCACAGAAAAAACTGAAGCCACACAAGATGCTTAACATCTGGGTAGGACACACATCTCCCATCTCAAAAATGCCATCTCAAAATATACCATGTTGAATTAAATTTGAGATGGTGTTTTTTGTGTTAGTGCTTTTGAATCACAAAGAAAATGAAGTAATAAAAATAAATAATTTAATAGTTAAAATTCACTTAGAATTCTATAATATGGCATCTTGAAAGCCCACCATATTGATTTTATCATTTTGAGCCAAATTAACTAAATCTTATTTTGCTAACTTTATTTACATATAAAAATCACTTAGTGTAGGGCGTGTTTACACCATCTTAATTTAAGCCATTCATCCCAAACTAAAAAAATAAGCTTATTCCTGCACTAAAATAAAGAATATTGTATACAATCAGAAGATGCCCCTATATTTCAATCCAAGACACTTATAATAAGAAAAACCTAAAACAACAACACTAAGGTAGTCCTACTAGTGATTGTCATTGCCTGGTAAAACCCAGTTTTGTTATATGTAATTTATAACTTTATTATACATGGATACATTGATAAGGGTTCTCTTGTTAAAATAGTTTAATAGTGATTTTAATATGGAAGGGTGTGATTACGCCATTTTGATTTATGTCACTTCAAATTCCACTGGGTTTCATAGCACCCAATTAATTTGTTGTGTGGAACAGACGGGTGGAAATAAGGGGAAACCACATATGACACCACACTACCCTATATTAATTCCCCTATTGCAATTCTTGATTTCCACTTTTCAAAAATACTATTTATGTTGAAAACCACTTAAATAAAAAATGTAAGAAACTCACTGAAACTTTACAAATATGTATTTTTAGCCTTCTATAAACAACTGGGTACTTTTTAACCCCAGTTTTATAAGCTAGTTTTTGAAATATTCAAGTTTTACTCTTTGGTCATGTTGAGGTAGCTCCACTGTGAATTTCTTAATTTAATATAAAAAATGGTTAAAATTACTATATTTTTGAGCTACTGCATCTCAATTACGTCACTTCAAAAATGCCATTTTGACTGCAAGTTTTCAGTCAAAACTCAAAGTTTTTCCTACTTGCGTTATTGATAAAAAATTATTTTTACAAAACAACAGACATTGAATTTTTTTATATTATGTATGTAAAGACTTTCTTTATTATTCTAACAAAAAACATTTACTACTTTTATATTAAAAACATTCTCTTTTTTCTCTTTAAAAACACCCCCCAAATTGCCCATATTTTGATACTAATTCTTTTTTAGATGCCTCCCAAGCCTACCACCAAAGCTGTGCCCAAGGCATCCAAGGTCTTTAAATTCAAGGTCACTCCTCCCAAGTCTAAGAAATCCAAAACTACCCCTAAAAAGCAGCATGCTAAGGGTGAAGCTCCCCCAATACACCCACACCTTCCCTGGAGCCTGAGGAAACCAGCCCAATCCCTCCTCACTCTCCTTTTGTTTACTCCCCTTCTGATCCACAAGAGAAGTTATTCAACTTCAATTTTCACTCTGATCCCACCTCAGAGCCTGAGGAAGAGAAGGAGCAGGAGCCTGGTGCTCCTGTTGACAACCAAATTGAGCTCTGTGATTAAACACCGTTCATAACATTTAAAATTGAAATATTGCCGTTGCTGTGCCCACCACATACCCTAAAAGCTACCATATTGTGTCCAAAAAGGGAGTTGCTGGCTTTTTCACAAGGACTACAGCTTTAACTTTAATGACAAAAAAGCCATTTATCAATATTACTTTAAATGTGATACCCTTGGGTGCCCTGCAAGGCTCACCACTTATGGATTCACCAGATTTAAATCCCTACCTGTCAACCATGATTGCACTGAGCCATTTGATCCCCTATATCAGCTGATCTGCTGTTGTCTTTAGCAAGTGATCCCCATCACCAGGGACAAAACCTCAACTGAGGTGGTGGATGATGCCCCCTCAATCTTAATGACTCCCAACTTGCCTCTGTTGGTTTTGTATTTGTAAAGTATAGGGTGCTATTTCTTACAATTAGTTAGTCAGTAATACTCGCTCTTAATACTATAAACTTGGCTAGCATAGTGACAGCCTTAGTGTAGACAGAATAATAAAAGATATAAAGACAAAACTGGTTCTTTATTTGATATGTTAGAAGGTTATATAGTGGGGACGGGGGAATTATTGCCAAAGGAAAGAGACACCAAAAGAATGACTTGCTGTATGGAGGCAATGGATAAATGGCATTGGAAAGTGCCTGGGCAAAAAAACAACTGGTTTCATGTGTCTTTCCAAATGGAGGAAAATGGCTCTTAAATGCTTTAAATCTATTATTAGCTGCAGAATTAAAGACCAAGCTCTATGTGCAATAAACCTTTGATTCAAATATTGCTTTTAAGGCGCAATTAAGTGAGTTTACAGGCATAGAATAGCAAACTCAGCAAAACAAGTGGGCAATCAGGCAATTGTTCTTTTGTTCTTAACATAAACAGACTATTTTTTGGCTGATTCATTCAATAATGCAGCAGTTGGTGACACCTCAAAATTAAAGAGTTTTCTCACTGATCAGAGGTATGCTCTGAGCAGTGATGGCGTCAGTGCTACCTCCATTGATCAATTGATCTTGACTGAGGAACAAAAACTATCTTGTCATGAGGAGAGATTCTTTATCTACAACAACAGCCCAAACACACGGGGGCATATTATCTGCTTTGCCACAAACCAGGATATGCACAACCTCTTGAAATGCAAGACCTGGCTTGCAGATGTCACCTTCTTCACCTGCCCAAAGATCTTCAGACAGCTTTGAATTATCCATGAGCAGGTGGGCAATTTAGTCCTTCCCTTCTTTTCCATTTCCTTCCCAACAAGAAGCAGGACACATATGTCTGTTCTCTCACTATCCTGAAGACTACACTAGACCAAATCCTTCCCACCATTAAAGAGAAGCCCAAGGAGATCAGAGGGCAAAAGAAGAAGGCCCAGTTACAGGAAGAGGAAGCCACCCTAGCCAAGAAGTAGGCAGAAAGCTTACCACACCATGAATATCTGATAGTCAATTTTGAGCAGGCTCAGGCCAATGCTTTTATCAAAGTCTTCAAGAGCTCCCCCAGGGATGCTACTTCCACTTCCAGCAAGCACTCTGATGCCGCCTCCAAAAGTGCTCTGATCTTCATGAGCTGGTCAACTCTGAAGGCACTACAGAATCCAAGGGCTTGTTTAACTGCTTTGCTGACCTTGATCTGGTTAGAAAATAGGAAACCAATGCCTTCCACAACACCCTCTTCCGCCATCCCTATATTATTGTCAATCAGGCAGTTTTGTACCCTTTATTGAGTATTTTGAAATTCAATGGGTTGGCATCTTCCAAGGAGCATGCTGCATCAGAAAAGGTAGGGACTTAATCACCTAGAACTTCTTCAATCAGGTAAAAGACAGCCTGATCAAAACCACCTCTTCCTTTTAATGATGACATGGTCAGTTTGAAACTAGGGTCAGGGTCAAGAAGCCATTAATTCAATAAAATCCTTATTCACTTGAAAACACAGCAGGCCATCTCTGCCTGGCTCTTTAAGACTGGAATGAAGACCAAGGGTGATCCCCCAAGCAAAATAAGGTGATGAAAAAGTACACTAAGATCATCAAGGTAGTCCTTGCCTATTATTCTAAGGACAGAAAGCTTGAGCATCTCCAAGCTATCTCTGTTTGAACTTTCTACTAATGTTTGAGTCCTTTCCTAGTAAACTCTTCTTTATCTTCTCACTTTTTCCTTTAATTTTATCATTTATTTTACTTTTATTTAGTATTTGATACTATTATATACATATTTTAAATTATAGATCATGGTTTTAATAGATGAAAATAGTTGTTTTTGGGTATATTTTGACTTTTGGGCTTTAAACAGCCTTGTTGCTTCTAATTGACCCCTTTTTATTGTAGATTTGAAATTATGAGGCTTTTTTAAGCCTAGAAATTTTTTAAATTTTTTATGTTATTTTTGGACTTTTTTTGGAGTTCAAAAAAACTAAAATTTTAAAACCTGTTTTTCATAGTTGCAATGCTGTAAATCAAAAAGGTGTTTTTACTATGATTTCAAGATAGCGTAAATTCAAGATAGTGTGTTTGAGATGACATATTTCAAGGTGGCGTTTTTAAGATGGTGTGTTGTACCAACATCTGCATCCCAAAATAAAAAGAACTATTTATCAGCCAATCATCTGCTATCCAATTTGGGAGCCAAGGCACTTTATTGGTCTTCATGGCTCTTTATTGTGTGATAAGATTTCAAGAACTATCTAGATCCAGGCTTTTGATTACAATAAAGATCACATCATAAAGTTTTAGGCTTTTTCTTTTAGAAATTTCCACTTGGCTTATTTTACAATGGTTTTTAACAACAACAAATTTTTTGAAAGTGCCGGTGAACAAGGCAGCACCCAAGACAGCTTTAACAGAGGTGTGGCTCAGTACGCAGAGGCCCATGTCTATACCCAGATCTTTGATGTGGGTAACAAAAAATCCAACCTACACCTGGCTCTCAATCCATATGGGCTAGACTTGGTTGATAATCACCAAGCATCTAGCTCCACTCAAGCCCCTCCCCCAACCCTACACAGAGTATCAGCCACTAATCCATTCAGATATTTGCATCTGGTTCAGAACAACTGCCGTTGAATAGCCAACTGGCTCCTCGCCATCTGATCAAGCTACAGCCCCTGTGGCCCAGCAGCAAACTATCAAATTATTATCACACAGGTCCTTCAGAAAATCTTGGCACTCAACCAGCAATGACTAACCTGATACCAGATCACCAACCAGTTGCAATTCATCAAGTCATTATCATGAAGTGATTTAACAGCTTAATGAACAAGGGGAACATGATTGGGCCAGTCAAGAAGCAAAAGAAGGCCCCTAAGCCCAAGATCAACAAGGCATATCTGATTATGCTTTATCTCCTGTAGCAGGACCCCAACCTCATCCTGACCCAGGTCTGGGAACAACTTGTACACCATGATATATGTGTTTCTGAGTGTATGGTTAGCTCTGGATGTACAGGAAGGTAGTCTTGGTCTTGGTGTTGATCAATTTTGGCGCCATTTAATGGGATGGTAGCAAGGATTCCCAAAACAACCCTTCTATTGAATCCACTCTCACCAGACGCTTGACAAGATTGTTGAATGATGTCATGTTCATCTTATACTACAGACTGTCTACTAAATTTGACAATTTTGGCAATAAAGGGAAAGCCACCAAGAAAAATATAAGGAAGAAGGTCAGAAAGAGGTCTTTCATTAATGCATTTATGGCTGTTTTGGCCAAGGGTTCTGTCTATTATTAGACAGACCCTGATTACACCAATGGCTATGAGTATAGCCATATCCTAAGCAAATTGAGGGACTCCTGGGACAACTAAAATCCATTTTATTAGTTTTTCTTGAGAAATCAGATGAAGGGTAGTTTTACCAACATCAAGACCATTCAAGGACGCAGCACCAGGCCTCAATTTACCCAGCTGGTCATGCTTACATCCATCTGGCCAATGTTGTGCTCTTTAATATTTGGGACTCAGTCCAGGAGCGCTGGTTACAGGCTTTTAATGATCTTTATCTTGGTGTCCTCAATCAAAATATTCTCTTTGGTTGAAAGATAGTGCTGAATTGTTTGCCCAGATTGTCTTACATGTGAATAAGGGCAGCCAATCATGTAAGGACAAGTGTCTCCCACCCCGGGCCACAGCTGTCTACCAGCCAATTAAACCAATGATAGACAAGGAATATAATGAGTGTTATATGGTGGCCATCACAGTTAATCCACCCAGTTCACCCTCTGCCACCACCAATCCTCACCTGTCAGCCCCTCCCACCCAATCCCAGGCCCAGGCCTTCCAAGCCAGCACCACCTTGACGCCTTCATTCATGTTTATTCTGCCTAATAGTCATCACTCTTCCTGTCACAAATAATCTCCTTGCTGCCAAATGTTTTTAATTTATATAATTCAGTATCTTGAATTTCATTTTTTAATTTGCTTTTTTATTTTTTGTTTCCTTAATGTTTAGCTTATTTATATAAAATATCATATGTTTACTATACTGTGTATCTATATTCATGACACAGTTAGTTTTAGCTCTATAAACAGCCCCTTATGAAAAGAAATATCAACAGTCTGGTAATAAGCTAAATATTTTTAGAAGTTATGTATTTATTGTGTTTAGAGGTAGTTGTTGCTGATCTTTTATTCAAAACTTAATGATAAGATTTGAGCCAATAAGGAGCATGTGAGAAAGCAATTGTTTTGAAATAAAGATTCATTCAAAGATACTTTGATTTATGAGTACTAAATAATATGAATGGCTGTTTGCTTTACCATTCTGCTTCATTATTGCTGTGGTAGGTTGTTTATAGGCTAGTGCTCAATTAGCTGTTGGGTTAGCACTAGTCTGTAAACAACTTGCTGCAGCGGCAATGACGCACAATGATAAAGCAACCAGACAAACAGATTGATTAGTACTCATAAATCAAAGTATCTTTAGATGACTCTTTATTTTGCAACAATCACTTTCTCACACGCTCCTGATTGGCTCAAATCTTATCATTAAGTTTTGAATAAAAGATCAGCAACAACTACCTCTAAACACAATAAACATATAACTTTTTCAATTTAAACTTTACAAACATTGAATTGTTGTTGATCCTGTCACAAGGGGCTGCTTAAAGACCAAAAAGAATACAGCAATTATGGAAGCTTGACAAAACACAAAGCAAAAAACACAAATTGAAGTTATCTAAAAAAATGTGCACAATGGGTAATAGGATTAAGTATTGTAATTAAATGGGAAAACAAACAAGTATAAACAAAGAGACAATAATATCAAAATAACACTAAGTTTATTGGGGTGAAAGCTATAAAAACATATACAAAGGTTAGCAGAAAAAATCAATGAGAGAACTTGAGAAGCTATTGAAGGACATCAACTCTGCAATTACAGAGATCAAAGAAATTGATAAAAAAAAATAAAGAAAAAGTTAAGTCTGCTGTCCTGACAGGCAATAAACTTGATAAAGTGTTGGCCAAAGCGCTGATGACCAAAATTCATGATACAGCAGAGAAGACAATTGAGAGTCTTCTTAACATCCAGAAGACCGTTGTAAAGGGCTTTTAGTTTAAAGCCCACACTCTCTCTGTGATTTCCCTTTTGGGTTGATGACCCCAAGATGTAGAAACATCTCAAACCCACCAAGAAAGCCCAAAAAGAGAAAGCTGAGATGCCCACAGAGCTAATTATGCCAAAGATGGCCCTCCCAGCAGAATTCACTGGAAAAGAATTGTGCAAAGAAGGTAGCTAAATAATAAAGTTAAAAACTGATTCTAAATGCTTACCTTTTTTATAAAAATTATTGGTGGTATTGTGCGCCAAGTCCTGGTTCTTTATGTTCCAACCACGCCCTAGACCAACTTTTCCGGCCATGTGGGCAGACAGCTGGCCCTGTTGCCTCCTGTTGTGCGCAAGATTGAAGATCAAAATACATAGTACCTTCTTGATGTCAAGGAATGCTCTTACAGGACTTACACATACTAACAGAGTATCTAAGTGTTCAGTTGCAGCCTACAAGTATGCCCAAATAGTTGGCCTAGTCCTGGTGGCCCTTGGTGGGGTTTTCAGTGTAAACTCTATTGTGCTTGTTTGGGACGTCCTGGTGACGCTCTCATTCAAGAACATATTAGAGATGAGCCAGGCTCATGTGGGCGCTTGCTTCTGCTTCCCAGTAGAGCATATCATGTTATACCTTCTGGAGAACTTTGGAAACACAGTATTTAAATTGGTTATTGCAAATTAAACAGCCAAAAAGAAGACAAAAATCCTCCTGGCCAACTTTGGGCTGGCCTGGAATAGAGACAAGACGGGGGTTCCAACAACAATGGAGATAAATTTTTCCAAAACAAAGCACAAGAAGAAGATTAGCATAGTGTACAATAAACAGTGCAAGTTTACAGAGTTTTTTGCTGGCCAAAGGCTCCATCTCATAGCTTATGTTGGATACTTCTTCTACTTTGAGATGGGAGCCACTATCAATGACCAGGACAGGGTGCTAGTTGGGATCAACAAGGCCAGTACCTTACTAGATGGCAAGAAGGTTGCCACAGGATACAAATAAGTAGATCATGTGATCCAGGATGCCCTGGTCCTGGCTGGAATATGTGGGGGTTCAGCCCCATCTGAAAAGCTGCTCCTACATTTGTACCTAACAATCCTCCCTTTTACTAGAAGGCAAGAATAATTTAATTGTGGTGTATCCACTATGTACAGTGTGGCAGTGAAGGTTGCACACCATCTCTATTACCAGGTGGTTGCATACCAAAGAACTACCACAGGCGCACATAAATATATTTCTTAAAATATATATTACAATTTCAATTTCATTCTTTTAATAAATATTTTTAAATAAATTTCATTTTAGAAAACTATTACTTGACAAAAAAACTCTTAGAGAAGGTCTCTATACAAGAGTAATAATATTTGTTAATAAAAATCACAAATATCTTGAGAGCTTTACATTTTACTTTTTAATTAACTTTTTATATTTATTTGTAAGTAGTGACATGAAAATATGCTAATATACTTTGGTATTAAGTGTTTTGGATTGCTATCATATAATATAATATAATATAATATAATATAATATAATATAATAATTTAATTTTAAAAAGAAATAAGACTCAGTGTTAATGGTGCTGCTTTAATTGATTGTGTGCTTGGAAACTTTTAAATATAAAATGAACATCTATATATTTAATCATAATAATGTCAATTATATACTTCTTAGAAATATAATAAACAAGATAAAGAGGAAAATTGAGAAGAGAATGATACTTTTGTTGGGTGTGAGTTTAAATTATTATATGGTATCATGAGAAGCCACACACTGTCCATTTATGTCATGGCAGTCATGAGGCTTGTCTAAGTAGCAATCTGTTTAGGACCCAAAAGGTTTGATCCCTATAATAGATGGGCAATTGATAGGGGTGTCACTTACTTAATGATTAGTTGGGAATCACTCAGGGAGTTACTTTCCTGAGAGGTAGTAATTGAAGATGTTGCAACATCTCCCCCTGGGTTGTTAGAAGGTGGACCCTTAGGGATTTTCTTGAGAGTGTTGGGGATTTGGGCTTGGTATTGATCCATTTTTGCATTAGAGACAGGAATCCAAGAGTTACATTGAGCTTTTCTTTCTTTTCACATGTGGAGTAGGTCATAATGCATACACTTGAGTTCTATACAAGCACAAATTCCTTTAATAAGGTAAATGTTGCTTGTTTTGACTTCCATGATGATTCCTGGTCCTTGTAACCATGGTTGCAGTTTGTGCATATTGTGATTAACAACCCAGATCTTGTCCCTGACTTGGAAGTGTTCTTGCTGTAATGGAATCACTTCTCTATCAACCCTTTCCTTTTACTTGTGTTCCTAGTCTCTCATGGTGTGCTGTATGTCAGGGTCATTATTGTTTGGTACTGTCTTAGGTAGAGGTAATTGTGGTCCTAACTTTGTACTGACAATGGCAGGGTTATGTCCATAGATTTTTTCATATAAGTTATTGCCTGTTTTGCAGTTAACTTTTGTTCTGTACACCATAAGTGCTGTTGGCAGCATATTGGCCCAAAGTTTTGGATTGTTGTCAGATAACTTGCTGGGGGCTTTCACAAGGGAGCCATTTAGTTGTTCCACTCATCCATTTGCTTTTGGGTGGTAGGGACTGGCTGTGATATGTTTTACTCCATTCTTAGCAAGGTATATGTTGGTGTCAACAGACTTAAGTTCAGTTCCTCCATCAATAATCAGGAGATCTAGTTTACCAAACTTAGCTATAATTTATTTGCCAATAAACCGCCTTGCATAATTTCCATTTTTGTTCTTTTATAGCTTGTGCTACAGGCCATATAATTGCATAGCTGTAGATGTGATAATGTACTTTTTGCCCTTGTTTTTGCAAGGCATTGGTCCCACAATATCCAGTGACAATACCTTGAAGGGTTGTGTGATGGATACAGGTACTACTGACTTGGGTGGTGTTTTGGTTCAGGTGTACTTCTCACAGACTTTGCATTGTTCCAGTATCTCTCTGATATCATCTAGCATTTGGGCCACAATTAGTGTGTCTTGAGGTATTTATGCAATTTTCTGCTGCGGGTGTGTTCAAGGTCTCTGTGATATTGGAGGATTGTGTTAATCTTTTGGGTTGACAGGACGTAGGGCACGGTGTCATCATTTGGAATTATTTAGTGTAGCGTAGTGTATACTTTTTTAACACATGCTTGTTCTTAAGGACCTTCTCTTGGATTTCCCTTGGTGTGCCAGGTGGGAACTCTTCTTGTAGATTTCCATTATTAAAATGGGTCAATTGGGGTCTCCATCAGTGCATAGGAGGTGTTTACGGGATAGCCTTGACAGGGCATCTGCAGTAAGCTTTTCTTTGCCTGGATTATATTTTATTTGCATGGGTATCTCTGTATGAGACTCATCCATTTGGCTTGTCTCCTTGACAAGTGTTGTTGCGTTTTGAAGAATATCAATGACTTGTGGCCTGTGAGTACTTTGAACTTCTGGGCTCCTTCCAGATAGCATTGCCATTTCATGAGGAAGTGTATAATGGCAACCAATTCCTTATTGTGTATGGGGTATCTTTGTTTGCTGTCCAATAGCTTCCTAGATTCATATGCTACAGGGAGGAAGTCTTTCTGTGCCGTTTGGATACAGAGGACTCCTCCTATGGCATAATCAGAGGCGTCAGTTTCTAGCTCCTAGATACCCTTGACGTTTGGATATTGCAAGATGGGAGCAGTGACCATAAGTTCTTTTAACTATCAAAATTGTTGATCTATTAATGGTGTCCATAAAATTTTTGTTGTCTTGCCTGTTATTACATATAAGGGAGCAGTCAAGGCACCCCAGTCAGGGATGAATCTTCTGACATAGGCTATCATGCCTAGGAATGCACAAAGCTCACTCTTATTTTTCAGTGCTGGCATGTCAGTTATGGCTTGTATCTTTTCTGGGTCTTGTTTCACTCTGTCCTTGCTGATAATGTGTCCTAAAAATGTGAGTTCTGCTGAGAAGAAGTCACATTTCAAGGGCTTGGCTATAAATTGGTTATCTTGAAGGGTGCATAGGACCAGACAGACGTCTTTCTAGTGCTGCTCTACTGTCAGGTTGTATATGATTATGTTGTCAAGGTAGATAATTGCTTGTTTTTCAATGTGTTCCTTGAAAACTTAATTCATAAAGGTTACAAAGGTGCTTGGAGCGTTTGTCATGCCAAAGTTAAGAGCCACACACTCAAAGGAACCATACTTTGTTCTGAAGGATTTTTTTGGTATATCATCTGGTTTTACACAAATTTGGTGATAAACTGCTATTAATTCAGTTTTTTTAAGACTGAGGGACCCCCAGGGAGTCAAAAAGGCTTTCAGTCAGGGATAGGGAATACCTGTTTTTAATTGTGACCTTGTTGAGCGCCCTGTAATCAGTGACTAGGCACAATCCTTCATTTTCCTTTTTTTACAAAAAAGATAACCACGCCAAAAGGAGATTTGTATGGTTGAATGAGTCCTTTTTTCAAGGGCTTTGTTCAGGTAGGTCTTTAGTGCATTGTCTTCTTGTGGTGTTAGGCGGTAGATGGGGTATGCTTTTGGCACACTTCCTTTGAGATCAATTCTGTGTTGAATGCCCCGGTTGGGTGGTAGTACTGATAACCTTTCTTGGAAAACATAAGGGTAATATTGGATTAGTTGTTATAAAATTTTGTCTTGCTCAAGTGAGGTCTCTACATTTTTAGAGTCAATAATCTCATATGTAAAGGTATTCCAATCACTTTTGCTAGGGTTCTTTTTTTCTTCTTTTTCTGTGATCTTTACAAACACATGGCCTCTCATGTGAGTTTCAGGGTGGGTTGAATACATGTGATGGTGCACCTTGCTTTTTAATATGAGCAGGAAAGCACTATTCTAGTCAATATAAGGTTTGGTCTTTATCATACAGTCCATACCAAGTATTACATTGTACTTGGGAATTGATATGATTGGGCATAAGGGCAATCTGTACGTCTTTTATTTGGGCAAAGAAAGGTTTTGCTTCCTTAGCAACTGGGGTTTTCTATTATCTGACATGATAACTCTCTTGATATTTATTTGGATTTTGGGTAGTTTCATGAGGTTGGAAAAAAAATGTCAACAAGGGATTGGTCTGCTCTAGCGTTGAATAGTGCTGTGCCCTGATATCTGCAAAAGTGGAAAGGATAGATGAGGGTTTTATTTCCAGATTGGGCAGCAAATAGTATAGGATTGCTGGAGGTACTTGGATCATGGCAATTGAATCCACATATTGGTCCCTGTACAAGTATTGTAAAGTGGGGGAGGATGGCTTGCCTAAGAACTCCTCTGAGCTTTTCCCTCTTTGGTGATATTATCAGTGATCACTTGATTTACTTGAGCAGTGTGAGTTGCGTTTTGATGATGGGTGTTATTTTTTAGTTGTTCTGCTTATTAGGGCGAGGATCCTTCTTGGCTGTAGGGATCTCCTTGCGCTTGTTGGTTACATGCAGGTTGTCAGACTTTTGTGCATATTGTTTCCCTTCCAAGAATATGTCTTGAGGCTTTTTGCAACAACTCATGTCAAACTGGCGTCTGATTTCTTTGAGGAGACCATTGTAGAAGTTCAGTTGTGGTACAGCTTTATAAAAGTTGATGGTGTTGGGAGCTCAACCATGTATGTCTTTGTAGTTTTCAATGTATTCTTTGATAGTTCCTGTCATTTTAAAGGCTCTGAGTTCTTTCATGATCACAACTTCAGAGTCTTTTATGGTAAAATTCTCCAGAAAGGCGTTCTTGAACATGTCCTGGTCCTTGTTGTGACCAGGGTGTTGGTTAAACTATTTGCTTAAAAAGTGTGAGGCAGCCCCAGTAATGTGTAAAGCAATTTCACTTGCCCAGAGTTTCCAGGGTTAGCCTACTTGTGTAAACTTGTTTTGGGTGCTTTGAATCCAGAATTTGGAATTTCTTGGTGTATTCCTGAGAACTTTCTAATTTCTGCTGAGTGTAGATGTTGAAACACAACGTTGGGTATTTTGGTTGCATCAGAAATTGGAGGTGGATTCAGGACTTCTTGTGTACTGAGGAAGTTGTACTGTTGGGTTAGTACAAGGATATTGATTAGACAGTTAATCCTGTGGGGACATCCTGAATTTCTTTTTATTGTCTCTATTTGGTGGGGAGTGCCATCTTCTAGGCCCTTTTCTTTGGAGGTATTTTTAATTCAAGCTGTGTAGGTGTGGATAACCCACCTGTGCTACCACTTTCAATTATATACTTCTGGGAAGTATAATAAACAAGATAAAGGGGAAAATTAAGAAGATAATGTACTTTGTTGGTTGTGAGTTTATAGTATTTTATAGTATCATGAGAAGCCATATACTGTCCATGTATGTCATGGTGGTCATGAGATTTGTCTAAGTAGTGCTGCTTAGGATCCAAAAGGTTTGATCCCTGTAAAAGATATGTGATTGATACGAGTGCCTAATTTAATGATTAGTTGGGGAATCACTCAGGAAATTACTTTCCCAAGAGAGATTAATTAAAGATCTTTTAATAATAAATAAAAGATAACTGTGTAAAATAAAGAATTAATAAAGAATAAA